>JAJHUR010076332.1:0-13539 GCA_027495735.1 Lutjanus campechanus | reverse complement strand
AAACTGTTGGAAGATAAATGGTTTTATTGCGACTTTGACGAGTCAAAGTGAAGACAGATTATACAGAGTGCTGCAGGAACGAGTCTTAAAACCTGGAAATTAAAAAGATTAATCAAAAATCAAAGCTGCAAGTAGCATTGGACGAGCCGTAACACCCAGGCGCCAGTCGGGCGACAAGGCTCTGATTTTTCATGTGTTTTGGGACACTGCAGGAAGGAGTTCAATGTCACTTCCTGTCTCCACCAGGTGGTGCCCACCAATTGTACGTCATGTGACAAATTCTCACAGCGTGGTCTACACTTGATATTCTGGAACAGCAGGCTTACTTCCTGTTGCCAGTAGGTGGAGCCATGACTGTAACTCCAGATTGGCATGTAGATGTGTTCTTACCAAACGTAAAGTTTCCTGCGTCATGGCGAGACATCAACACCACACCACAGCCACGCCCTTCAGAGTTTGTTAAATCTTTAAATAACTTTTGTTCACAAACTAGTCTAGATGGCACAAACTGAATTTGAAGTCAATCAGATTTTTTCTAATTATGGGTCCAAGACATTTTTTTGTGCGTTTGGACATGAAACGTGTTCAGATTGTCATGTATGTCGGTCAAACATGTGGCAGAGGCTGCAGTCCAATTTCAACTAATTCTTTGTATAATCCACACCTCCCCAGTTTCAAGTCTAACCCTAACAGAAGGAATCTGACAGTCTACTACAGGGGTCTGCAATTAAAGTTTTCAGGCCAGGACCCCTTAACTGATACAGAAGCAGAACAAGGACCCCCAACTAAACACTGCACTGAATATTTTTTGTGTATTCTCTTGTTTACCTGTAGCTGCGTCAGTCTGATACTGATTATAAATCTGATTCTAGCTTCACCCTCTGCACTTTCACAGGTTGTTTATTTGAGGTGGAAGTTGTATCAGAGGTTTCTCCTCATGAAGGGACAATAAAACCACTAACTGCCAAATATGTTTCAATAACACGTAGCTAACTAGTTCTCTGATATGGATCGGTGCAGCACAGTGATTCAGTTGTTTGCTCACAATTGTTGATTTATCTTTCCTGTGTTGGATTCATGGTAATGTGTTTTTTTCAGACATTTCAGACTGGATGATTAGTTCAAAAGCTAAAGTCTTTTACTTTTCACCTTGTGTTTGCTAATGACTTTAATGATTTGTTTAATCCCATATTGGCGCCAGATCTGTGGTTTGGCATCAAACGACATCACAATGAGATCCAGAATGTTTAAACAACCACAGGAAAATATTTGACAATCAGTTGATAGTAATTTTCCGGACTTCCTGGATATGATAGCCCAAAGTCCTTAAAACTTTGAATCACAGATCGCACACAGTCAGACCCTCTTAGGTCTAACATAATCAGTTGCAGGAAGCAATTGAATTCTGGATGATGTTAAAGAGGACACATTTTCCATTTCTTACAGGCAAATTATATCTCGTTTCATACTTAGAAATGTGTCTGAGGGAGCTCCAGCTTCAGTGTGCTCAGCTCTGCTCTCTGCAACAGGAAACTATATGGAGGAATGTAACTGCTTTGAAGATAGTTTACTGGGCGAACTCCTGTGATGAGTGAAACAATAGCTGGGATAATATCTCTGGTCTCTAAAGAGTTCTCTCTATGGAAACTGAGAACGGCTGTGCTTGCAGTTATGTTTTTAATGCCATTACCTCAAGATCACGAGTTAAATATTAGGCTATTTAGAGCAACTGAGCAAACAACACATAAACATTAAATGAAGAAAAAGGTTAAATGTGAGTCTTTCTTTCACATCAGTTTGTGTGCTTCAGCATTTTTGGATCAATCTTCCAAATTTTTCACTTAAACATTATTCTGAAAAGGTTTCCACAAATTCAAAAAGTATACAAGCAAATTCTCAAACCAGCTCCAGCTCAAATCTATATGAATACAGAAACACATCACCTTTACAAAACGTGTCTCAGACCTTTATACACCAACACTGATGCAAATAAGTGGCACGAAATAAAATGCAAACCAATTATGTAAAAGAAAAAAATCACGCCGCATAAAAATAAAATGGAATCAACATCAGTGATGATGACCTGGTGATCCTTTTACGTAATGGGAAGAAGAACAAACTAAGTACCTGGGTAGAGCCAATATAAATTAGAAGAAGAGAGAGAGAACCTGAGGACCTCAGGAGTTGAAACTGGACCACAGCCGCTTCATGACAGATTTCCGTCCGTTAGACAATTTAAAGCACTGCTGCAACAGCTGGCACTAAGCATGAAGAGTCATTTCAGAGAGCCAATTGGCCCAGAGCAGCCGCGAGCCGTAGATAAGATGCATTACATGATGTGTAACCGGTTCCAGCTGTGCACAGAGCGGATTTGGTTCAGTCATACTCTTTGACAGGACGGCAGTGACGATGTTTTACGTAGAGCGCTGCAGCTCGATATTCACATCATCGTCACAAAGCTCATCTGTTATTCCTCTTCACACGTAGTCTGTGAAATTGTTGCCTCTGTACTTTCCCTTTTATCATATAAAACAGACTTCTGGGAAACAAGCAATCCACCATCTTGGATGTTTTGAATGTGATGTCAACAACATACAGTTTGACTGGTCAGATGTGTTCACGTTGGAAACAAAATCCTGGAAAAATCTACCTTAGAAAAAGTAAAAGCCACAATATTGGGCGGTGAAATTCCATCGTTCATACATGAAAGCTTCCACCAGCTGGATACATGTTTGAAAAATATTATTAAAGTGAAAATAATCACATGAAAAAACTGTCTGGTGTGCAAAGGCCTTAAGACTGGGAATTGGGAATTTTGCATATGTAAGACTGTGTGTCAAGTCCGAGACTCACCTTTACACCTGCGTTTGACTTGGCAAACTTCTCCCCAAAGGATTTCAGCAGGGCGGTGTTGAAGTACGTGGGCTCTGCCAAATTCATGGTCATGATTTTCCTCACCGCCTCTTCGCTGTAGCCCTCAAAGCTGATGTCATCAATGACTTGCCCGTTACGGCCCACCACTCTGAAGCCGATGTTGGTCTTGATGGGTGCGGGGCCGGTGCAGCACAGGCCTTGCACTGAGGAAACGTAATGGGCGATCTCTGGCAGGAAGGTCTGGAGCTTGGTGTGGCCGGTGATAAGCGTCTCACCAGCAGTTCCAGTTTTTCGAGTAATATCGAATCCCATGGCAATATCAATGCTGCAGCCTGTAGCAAAAGGAAATATGTCTTTACCTAGGGCAGTCATAGACACATATGGTGGAAAAGAAAGGGAGAGAGACAGAGAGTTTAAATCATTCTCTCCAACTCACCAGCGGTCTGTCCGGCGGGTTTGGATTTACAGATCGTGTCAACCACCTTTTGCTTGATCTTTTCCAAGCTGCCAAAGTTCTGCACGGTAAACAGCCTCTCCGGGGTGCCAGTGATCTGCAGGAGCTCCAGATCGTGGACGTCTCCAATGCCAATGGCAAACACCTCAATCCCCAGAGCCCTGAGACGGTCAGCTGCGTCCTCCACGTCATCCTGAGATTCACCGTCTGTGATCAACACCAGATTCTGGGAGATCCCATCAGATCTACGACCGCCCCGTGACGCCTCAAAATAATCCCTGATGGAATCCAGGGCCAGTCCGATGTTGGTGCCTCCGCCAAGCTGCTGCATGTCCAAGATGTGCTTGTTGATGGTTTGCGCGGTGTTGAACTTGTTGAGGTAAAACTCGTTCTGAAAAGAGCTGCTGAACTGGGCAAGTCCCACACGCACTAAATTTTCACTGACTTGGAAGCTGTTCACTAATTCTGTTGTGAATTTCTTCATGATGTCGTAGTCTGTTGGGTGGATGCTGCCAGACTGATCGATTAGGAAGACCAGGTCAGCCTTCTGTTTTTCACAAGCTGCCAAAGCAAAGAGAGAAAATTTATTCACATTAAGTGTTGATTTATTAATTGTAGCTTTCAACACTCAGATTCTGGAAGTTTTCTTAAAATGCTAATGAGTTTTGTGGCCCTGACCCTTCTGGTTGATAAGGCATTATGAACGCCATCCAAATTCAACACTTGAGTAAATAATACAGTCCTTCTTAGAGCACAATGGATACAAGACTTATCAATGATGGGAGATCTTGCTGTCCAGTCGTTTGGGATTCTTAATTCTTTGCCACATATCACAAGTTTCCATAGCATAATATTAAGTGCAAGTGGCACTATTATTTTATCTATGGATTCCTGCAAAGCCACTTCTGTTTTGCTCAGTGTTCTAGTTTGGCTTGAAAGAAAGGCTGGGAAGGCATGCTGCTGTTGGTCTTTTTGAATTCTTTGGACACCTCAAAGATAAAACTTCCAGGTTCAAGTTTTTTTGTGGCTAGGGTAACATGACCCTCTAAATCATCAAACGAAAACCGAGTTCAGGCTAGTTTTACAATGCTATGAATCGTCAAGATTTAAAACCACTGTGTACAAAAGACACTTTTGCCTCTTACCTGGCTTGGTGGAATTGCAGAGGACATGAGTAATATTCTTGTACAGGGTTTCCAGGGCTTCAAAGTTGTCCACATAGAAAACTCTGGATGTGTCTCCACCAGCCATGACCTCCAGCTGTGTCTTGTTGGCTCCTTCAACTCCGATACTGAAGACGCTGATCCCGTGGTCCCTCAGTGCCAAGGATGGCCCAACTAGATTGTTACGGTCGGTAGCATCACCGTCTGTGATCACCATGAGAATCTGTGGCACCTGGAGATCCGCCCGACCCCCGTGTTCACTGTTGAAGAAGTCTAAAGAGTAATGCAAAGCCCTGCCAGTGAAGGTGTCTCCATATGGGGACTTAAGTGCTGCTATCGCTTTAATGACCTCTCTCCTGGAGTCATACTGTTTCAGAGTAAAAACAGATTTGGGGTTGGTGGAGAACAGAATGACTCCAAAGCGAGTCAGGTCCTTGCCAACTGTGGTTTGGTTCACCATCGACTCCATGAACTTCTGCATGCTTCTAAACTTTTCCAGGGTTATGCTTGTGGAGCCGTCCACCAGGAAAATAATATCAGCTTTTTCTGTCTTCTTACACTCTGGATGGAAATAAGAAGACAAAGAGCAGATGGGATCAGAGGGAAGTCCACCAGGAAAGTCTGATTTTAATAAATCATTAACTTGAAAGAACACCTCAACATTTTTTATGCTTGTTTGCCATCATACTCACCTTACAAAACCCACAAAGTCTTATTTACAACTTCAGTTTTGTTAGCTAACGAGCCACTAACCAGTCCAGCCAGTCCCTCCCCTACCAGTGGACCATCATGGGATCATACTTTGGAAAAAATATTAGCAGTACAATATTACGCATATATGATGTTTGTCCATTTAAAAGATAATTTTGGAGGTAAAGAAAGTCATTTGTTGAAAAAATTGTCGACCGTGACGATATGTAAATCGAAAGACGACACACCCAGAAGCCGTGTAAGCGACATTATGACTTTCTCTCTCAACAGGCTAACATTTGCTGCTGGAACTATGATGCCTGTGTGTTTTCATACCAGGTTGTAGTCACACAAACAACGGGTCTCACTCGTTCTTTTATTAATAACAGGACCAGGAGCCGCTGCATAAAGTACGTCAGGTAAGATAACGTTACAAGGGACAGCAATATTGGTTTTGATGACGTATATTGTGTGAGACGAGAGTCTCTTGCTGTTACCTACAGTCATTTTTTTCCCAAGGTAAGGTCCCATGGGGCACACCAGAAGGGAAGGGTCTTCTCTATATTGATGGTGTGGTATTGATGTTAGCACAAGTTACTAGTTAAAATATAAGATCTGTATGGAAAGTTTTCCTTCTGTAGGATGTGAGTCAAATCATTAAAGGAAAAAGGGAATCGATGGCCTGCAAACTGTTATCCTTCCTAACTGAAATGGTTTTTGGATAGTCCTAGTCCACTCTTACCTCTCTCGGGATCACAGAGCTCCATGGCCACCTGGCTCTCCAAGTCCTTCAGAGCATCAAAGTCCCTCTCAGCATACGTCCTGTCTGGTGAACCGCTGATCTCCAGCAGCTGGGTGGTGTTGGCGTCCACCACTCCAATAGCGTAGACCACAACTCCCCTGGCCCTCAGAGCCTCAGCGGGGCCTTTGACCTCGTCTTGGGACTCGCCATCTGTTATCACTACCAGTCTCTGCCTCATGTCAGGACGCCCTCCTCCGGAAGCATCGAAATACTGCGACACAGCTGTGATGGCTTCACCTATGTGTGTGCCTCCACCAACCTGCTGCATACCAGTGATGGCTCTCCACAAATCTTCCTTGCTGTAGTAGCGGTTCAGGGGGAACTCCAGCTGTTGGACTGTGCTGAACTGCATGACGCCGACGTGCACCTCATTCTGACCAATGACAGACTTGCCGATGACAGAAGTCATGAAGTCTTTCATTTTCTGGTAGTCTTGTGGATAGATGCTCCCAGAGCTGTCGATCAAGAAAAGGAGGTCGCCTGGTATGTCTTTGCAAGCTGTAGACACAATAACACAGACATGTCAGTTTGGGTTTCCTCTTTTTTCCTGCTTTTATTACCCTGAGGCTCTTCTCAAATGCAAAACGTATCCACACCAACAAAATCTTTGTAGTGGTAAGTAAAGTGCAACACACACCGGCCACATCGCAGAGCATTGCATCACTTAATTTTCAATTGCTGTAACACACCCTGAATGCATCATATAGATTCAGGATGATTCTATTTTAAGATGTTGATTGATCGTTCCCATTTAGACCATATTCCACCGGGACTTACAAAAGCATTTTTTTCGTCTTCTACAATGTGTGCAAATTTCTTGATTGAAACCCAGAAAAAGTATTTAGCACAGATTGATCCTCAACTGAGGTCACTAAGATGCAAGTCCAGTAACTAAACCACTTATCTACCACTACTTCCTGGCCAAGTATCTTGGTTGCTATTTATGGTAGATCCCAGTGCGTATACCTTTGGAAACACCTATGTAGATGCATGTGCACATTAGGCAACAGCAAGAAGTGCTATTTCTTAGTTTTACTTTACGAACCTCTCCCATTACAGTGTCCTTGTTAGCAGCACACAGCCTGTATAGTTTGTACCAATGACATATTATATGAAAAATGAAACGTGTTGAAGTTACGTCTTCATGTTGACCAGTGAAATGTGACTTTGAAGTAACACCCTCACACTTATCAATAATGTTGAGCTTCTTCAAAAGATGGTGGAAAGAGGTCTTAGATATTCAGACCAAATATAAACCAGCTTTCAATTTAAGAAAAAATCAAGTTTGAACTCCCCGTTGGTGCTCACTGGGAATCAATGAATGAAGCTTTTGTAGTTTGTGTAATGTAACTTGTGTAATGGTGTTCTCCAATCATTGTGGGGTGCTGTGTAACTGTGGCATGTGACATTCACATTTGCACCAGATAGAGCTGAGAGATGCCCCCCATTTCCCATGATGCACGGCTGAAAGTTTAAAATTGTTGTTTTATGTTACAACACGCAAATATTACTTTTTGTTAGAGTTTGTCATGAGTTTATAATGTGTTTATAACATGTTTGCTCAGAACATGGTGGCTTATGTAGGTAGTTGTCATTTCTGTGCCCGTTTATTGCACCATGAGTGAGATGGCAGGTACAGTTCTTCACTCCACCTGTATTTTTTAGGTTGAATTAGGAATATATGCTACGATGCAATAGACATGTAAAGGGCTTTTCAGCTTTTAAGTCCACTGCTTAGCATAGCATTAAACATGTGGGGTTTATGGATTTGATGAGTATTGTGTTCAATCAGTTTTTTTTCTGGAGCTCTGATGAGCAACACTGCTGGGAAACAGGACAGTGGCGTATTGTGACATGTTGATACATGTCAGTCAATGATGACCTGTGAAAAGATGCAATCAGCGTGTAGTCTTCTGTAGGAAACAATGGGAGCGGGGGCTGTCAGGTGGCCTGCGAGTTAAGGCATCGACCACAAACTTCAAATGAAGATTTGGGCATCACCCAAATCTCTCCCCTCACTTCCTGTCATTTCTCTTAACACTGGCTGTCCAGTGGTGGTGTGTGTTGCCCTTAACTGTCCCATATTATAGACATGCACTTTAAACTCTAGTCCAGTTTCCCTTACCGTCTTGTGAACAGATGTCTGTGATGATGTCGTCCTTGATGGGCCTCAGGGCATCAAAGTTATTGACAAAGAAAGTTCTCTTCGAGTCGCCTGAGATTTCCCTCAGCTCCTCTTCATCTGCGTTTTTTACCCCGATGGCGTAGACGATGACCCCCTGCGCCCTCAGTTTTTCTGCAGGTATCTTGACCTCATCAGAGGATTTTCCATCAGTGATGACCACCAGGTACTCCGGGACTTTGTGACCACGACTGGACATTGCTTTCTCAAAGTATGGGCCCATGAATGCCAGCGCTCTTCCCGTCTCCGTCCCGCCTCCTATTTGTTTAATATTCTCCACGGCTTTCTCTAATGTATTGACATCTTTGTAGGCGTCCAGATCAAATTCTAAGTTTGGTGAATCTGCATATTTTGCAACTCCCATTCGGACATGGTTTGGCCCAATACGGAAGGTATGTAAAAACTCAATGATGAACTTCTTCATGTCGTGGAAGTCGGTGGGGTAAATGCTTCCCGAGTGATCAATCAGGAAGAAGATGTCTGCTTCGTCTGTTTGTACGCAACCTGGGAAGGCAAAAGCAAAATTATGAGTTCTTTCTCCAGTGCATCCCTGCAATAAATACTGATCAACGATTAAAGTTTTATTTAAAACTTATTTTCTAACTATGTTTAAGGTTGATATTCAGATAAATAAAGCCAACAATAAAACAAAAAATGGGTCCAGACCTTCTTTGATTCCAGTTCTTCTTGTACTGATTGTGACTGCTTGCCTCAGGATGTTGTGACACATCATTTTCTGCAGGCTCTGCTCCAACGACTTCAGCTTGGTAAAACTGTCCACAATGAACATGTGCTTATTAGTGGGATAAGACGCCATCTGTTTCAGCTGGACCTGGTTGGCATCTTTGACACCGACTGCGTACACAGTGACATTAGCTCGACGGAGGTAAGCTGCCGCTGCGCTCACTTCGTCCTGGGATTCACCATCTGTGATCACCACCGCCACCTGCTGGATGCCCTTGTCTTTCCTGCTTCCTCTTGCCTTGATAAAAACGTTGTCTCGGGTGTAATTTAGGGCGGCTCCAGTGTTCGTACCGCCTCCGCGATAGGGCAGGATTTTGATGAACTTGAGCAGTTCGCTCTTGTCGTTAAAGGTGTTGAGGTAGACCTGTGCTGTGGGCCTGTCATTATACATCACGATGCCAACTCTGACTCTGTTTGGACTGACTTCCAGGCCGCTCACTATCGAGTGCAGGAAAGTCCGCACCAGCTGGAAGTTGGGGGTTCCAATGCTTCCTGACTCATCGACGATGAACACGATGTCTGCCAGTTTGGCTGCTTTGCAATCTGTAAAAGGAGGGTATTATAATAGAATCATAATTACCAACTCAACCATTCAGATACCATCCAACATGAAGGACAGACTGAGATGAGGAATACTCTAATTACTCTCATTTCTTTATACAATCCGTAAAATAAGTTTTTGTGAACAATTTCTTGCTGACAGACGAGCGTATTTGTACCTCACGCATTTTGTCTAAAGGCTTTCATGTGTCCTTTACGTTGGCATGGATGTTACAGCTACTACAAGGAGTTTTTAACTGGTTATGAACCCATCTCAATTTATTACTGATGCCTCTATCTGACCTACATCAGTCATTCCCAAACACTGGTTCAGGACCCACAGGTGGGTCACAGGAAATTTTATTTAGGTCAATAAATAAAAGACAATGGAAGAAATGTAGTAGTATCTTAATTATGTTCTTATAATTCGGTAGTCTAAAATGTTGGGCTGCGAATAATTTCTTGCTGATTAATCTGTCCATTATATTCACAACTGATCGATCAGTTGTTGGTGAAAAATGGTGAAAAATATCAATGTGGCAATAATTTCCACTAACTAATTAGTTGTTTGGTCCATAAAATGTCAGAAAATATTGATCAGTGTCTCCTGTTTTAGTAAAGAAGCCAGAAAATCTTCACATTTAAGCTGAAATCAGAGAATTTTGATTTTTTTTCTTTAAGAATTACTCAAACTGATCAACTGATTATGGAAATAGTTGGCGTTTAATTTAAAAATCGATTAATCATGCAGCTCTGGTCAAAATAAAATGAGGTGATGCGAAAATGGAAGTGAAAAATGGTGAGAAACATTAGTTTATGCATAAATTAAGTCTTATAAGATTTATTAATGTGTATTGTGGTTTGGGTCGTGATGGTTTGTCTTCTTCGACAAGAGTTTGTCTGCCACCAGGTGTGATTAATGTTAGATTTTTAAAACCTGTTGTGTCCTGTGGTCATGTCTCTATCAGCGGCACAGGACACACCCACTGAGCCAGAGGACGAGCGAGAGGAAAAGTCTGTAAAGCCAGAATATTTTCACATCTAGCGCGGTGAATTATGGATTTATTTCCACCAAACCAGAGCTGCTGATTGTTGTAACAGTGGAAAGACAGGACAAGGTTATATTTTGTTTCTGTCTGTCTAAAGAGTTTAAACAAAGCGTGTTTTACAGAGTTAACGAGGCAATTAATGTTCGTCTTACTTTGGTAAAACAGAGAAACTTGAATTCAAAAGGTGAATCAGTTGTTTTTTTTTGCTTATAAGGAAGTGTAAGTATAGTTCATTTTGTTTATTTTATCGCAGCTCACAGACATCTTCCTGCCCGTCTTACTGTGCTTAAAAACGGTTCACTCATCTGTCAGGAAGAAACAGCTCACGTATCTGAGACTTCATTCAATGGTACAAATATAAAGGGACTGATTGTGAATAAACGGGTGTAAAACACACTTTCAAAGGTGCAGTTAAGTGATAAATTAATAATAATAATAATAGTATAATTTAGAAAACTTTTTCACCTCCTGTAAGAGTCACTTCCTCTTCCTGTCTTTCGAAAAGAGCCCTCAGTGTGGGCACAGCATTGCTGGTAGACGAGTAAGAGTACGGTGGAGTGGCCACGAGACGCATTTCAGTCATCGAAGCACCGACGCTCATCCCCACCACAGTTACTCCAATTGATTTGATCAGACGGGACTCCCTGTAAACGGGATCATCTGAATCCTTCCCGCTTATAACAACCAGGTACTGTCGGTATCCGAGGTCCGCCCGGCTTCCTGCGTCACTGGTGAAGAGGTTGGAGGTGGCGTACTGCAACGCCCTGCCCAGGTTACGAGGATCGCTGGGTTGCAGTCTTTGCTGGCGGAAACGCTTGATAGCGTTCTGGGTCTCCACTTTGGTTTGGTGAGCATTAAGAAGAAATTCCACCTTGACATTTTGACCATACTGGGCCAAACCCATACGGTAGGCGGACGCTCCGATGTTGAGTTGATTGACCAGTCGGGTGAGGATGCTCCTGACCAGCTGGAAATCCTGTGAACTCATGCCACTGTCCACCAGGAAGAAAATGTCTGCAAACCTTTCTGCCAAGGCTGAAAGAAAACAAACCGAAAAGAACAGTAAGAAAAAAAACACCATGTAAAGCAAATTCATGTTTTAACATAGAGAATTAAAATCAGATGCATCTCATTTATGAATTCCAACATAATGATTCATAATTCTCAAATATTCACACCATCTATGACCACTGGTTCTTTAGTGCTTTCTACTACTCTGCTACTACTCTTGGCAGTCAAGTTTTGTGGAAAGCAAAGGACTCCAAGTGAGGGTTGATTCTGTGTGGAAAAATGAACAAGAATTCTGCCAAAAACTAACGGTAATCCTTATCTGGACGCATACAACTGCACTTTCTTCTCTGATGATGAACCATGGCTGTTCCCACACTATACTTGCATAACAGCAAGTTCAACGCAGTTCGTCGACATTTCATCTCTCAATGATGCATTTTTTTGGCCGACACTCGGTTACTGCCTGCTGACCTCAAAAATCACCAGAACCAGAACGTGTCACATTAATGACTGCAGAGCTCTCATGTCTGCAGGCTCAGAGTGTGAAACATGTTACATGGAAAAAGATATGCTCTCAAGGAAAAGGAACATTCATTTAAAATACTGGTCACATTAACCCAGTAACTGGAGAGCAAACACGTCAGGGTCAGTTGCCTCGTCATGTTGAGGATTACTCAGCCTGTGAAAAAAAATATCTTTTATGGGAAATGTAGGATCCGATGTTTTCGATTTGACCCACATCAGCCTTTAAAAATCTCTCTTCTACATTTCTGGAAAACAAACTTTAAAGGAGTAACTGTGGCTCTGTGTTTCCAGTTTTTACAGATTTATGCTGCAAAAATATCTGAAATTCTTATTTAATTTAGCACAGAAGTGAGTCACAGTAAATTACATGTTGCCCAACAAGAGCAAGACACATCACACTGTAGTGTGTACACTTTTGTAATCACCGCTTAATTTCAAACAAAACCAAACAATTAACCCTTTCCCCACCACTGATGAGATATCTCGTCATTTAAGACACAACGCTTCCCTCGCCATTGACAAGATTTTCATCTGAAGAAGAAGAGAAGCACTGAAACTGAGCAGCAGAGGAAGAAGATGATGTTATGTGGCACTAAATCCATCAGTGTTCAACTGCAGAGCACCGTGACCCGGCACAGAGCGAGGCTGCCCTCTCTGCAGCCGGACAGCCGCACACAGCTTATGTTAGCCACAAAAACAAAAAATAAAAACTGAAGTCAAGATACTGCTTAAAAATGTCTCTTTCACAAAAACAGTGTGCTGAAATATCTGTGAATTTTGTCAAAAATGCTGCTGCTGCTAGCAACTTTTAAAAAAAACACTGGTGGGGAAAGAGTTAAAGCGTCAGTCCTGCAAACGGTATTTTACGCAATCTAAAATTTCCCAGATTTCTATATTATTTACTGTTTTATCCAACATTCAGCCATTTTGATAAACTGAATAAAAATACATGGTAAAAAAAAAAAAGATTAAAACAATAAAGTTGAGCTACAATCTTTACTACATAAAGTATTAAGGAAGAAAGTTTAAAGGTTAATTTCAATCCCGTGTTTTTGGGTCTGAGTGACTAATGGGGACAACAGTTCTTGAAATTTGTCCAGTATTGAGGGAGACTGCTGCAGCTGTCAGAAGCTACATTAAGCTACAACATGATCTTAATTGTGCACCGTCACTGTGTGTCCACTAAAAGTTCTTGTTTTTGCCACCAACAGGCTCAATGTTTTAAGTAAAAGTCAAAAGTATTTCTGACATGTGAGTGAAAATCGATATAAGGGGTCAGAATAACAATCTGAGTCTGCTGGTGGCAAAAACAAGCACTTTTAGTGGATGTACATTGATGGTGCACAGCTGCCCGGAGGAATTAAATATGTTGTAGCTTAGTTTAGCTTCAGCTGGCTGCAGCGATTTACAGTTGGAGTGAAGTTACCCTTGAAGTTACGTAGTTAACATTGCAATAGATAGATGTCACTGCAGGATGAACACCTCTACAGGAATGTTTCTTATAA
>JAJHUR010076331.1:0-10325 GCA_027495735.1 Lutjanus campechanus | reverse complement strand
GAGAAACGGAAACAATGTGATGATCACACATTTGCTTTGCTTCTAGTTAGGAGGTGATGTTACACAGCAATCCTATCAGCCTCAGGAGGAGCAGGTGGATGTGGCTGGATTGACTGTCTGGGCAACTGAGCCAAATAGATGTCAGAAAAACAAATGGATGTGATGGATTTATTTGGCTCCATATATTCTCCTCCATGCAATCATCTTGTTTCATCTCTGCCGTTCAACAGCAAACTGTTCTCTCATCAGCCCTGAATAGCCTGGCAGTGTGTCAGTCAGACAAACCTGCTAATAAATAACTCTTGAGGCGCACAACCTGAACTCTAGTCTAAAAGTGAACAGTTCACGTACTTCCTTGAACTCATTTCTCAAATGAACTAAATACCACTGGATCAAACTCCACAAGATTAAACACGGAGTGAGTGACCATGTCTACTGCTGTACATCTGTCCACACAAGATCTATTCACTAACTTAGAGCTGAGGTTTATTTTACATCACATGTACTTCGTGGTGGGGCTGATGTCATGTTGATGTGAAAGACAGCCTCTGTTTCTTTCTCTCCCCCCCCCCTGCAGCTCTCCCCCAAGAAGACCTGGGAGGGCTTCATCGGAGGTTTCTTCTCCACAGTGGTCTTTGGCTTCATCGTGAGTACACTTTTATCTGCTTTTACCACTCACTCACATGGTCTATTTTTCCTTCTACTCACAGTTTCCAAGTACCCAAGGCAAGAAAATTTGTTATTTTTGAACAGTGGTTTGCAGTAACAGACACATCACAGCCAAAGACAGATTTAGAACAGAATCAGATATCTAAATTGTGCTTTATTATCTACTATTTTTCTTTTGTAGATAAGAATCCTGCATTGCCAAAATGTTTGAGTTGTTTGGGTTGTGACATGGTTGCCAGTTTCCCAACATCCTCACAACTGCCAGACGTTGCTTTCATAACATTCAGTCTGTAGTTTCCGTCTCAACAAAGAATGTCAAATATTCTTTGATGCTGTTGGAAATTAGATTTTTGTGATTTCATCACATGTCAACCAGGACAAAAATTATTTTAGCTGCATCTCACTGGGTCATTGATGTTTATTAGCATGTAGCTGGTGGGAATCTAGAAAATATTACACATATGTGAAGGTTTCACAAAAGTATGATCCTTACCTCAACATTTTTGGTGATGAACTGTCATACTTAGGAGCTGACCTTTTCTTTGTGTCTTATGTTTTGTTTTACCCTCAGCTGTCCTACCTCCTGTCTCAGTTCCAGTACTTTGTGTGTCCCGTGGGCGTCAACAGTGAGACCAATGGGTTTACGGTTGAATGTGAGCCTTCCGACATCTTTGTGATGCAGGAGTACACTCTACCCGCTGTGGTTCAGAACACGCTGAGATGGGTGAGACTTTGTCATTTTCATTTGTTTCATTCAAAATCTTTAGCATCAACGAAGACCATCTGAAACATAATAAATGTGCTAAATTAAATGTTTTGTTTTTGTAAACATATTGTATATACAGAGTGCTGCAGGAATGAGTTGTAAAACCTGGAAATTAACTAGTATATTAGCATCTCCGATTCCCTCAATGATTTTTTTTGAATGGTTTTTTTTTTGTCTATGCCTGAAATAAGGTATTGTTTTGTTCTGCAATATAAAATATATCAGTAAATACCACACAGAGCTTTTGCGTGTCTTTAAAAATGCGGTTACTAACAAGTGGCTAAAGGAGACTACTGGGGGCATTAAACGTCATCATGCCAAACACGTGTCACTTAGTGGTGGTGACGTGAAGCCATGCGACCGTGGTGTAGTTCATTCATAGCTTAACGTTAGCTTTTTACTTCTGGTGATTTCATTTACACTTCAAAAATCATAAAGGTGGTGTCCATTTATGAAGATTATCTTGCTAAACAAAACATGGAAGTATAAACTTTTGTTGGCCTCAGAACTTTTTTTTCTGCCCTAAACCAAAATCCAGAATCCTATTGCCTTTTTGTGGAGGGAACCAGAGTGATGATAACTTTCGAGTTTGCCTACAAAAATCATCTTTGCAGCATTTTATTGTAAGACTATTAGGGGGAAACTAACATTATATTATTATATTTACCATTATTACTACTAATGCCTAATTTGCTTATTTTATATTCTCTTTTTTAAACATTTCTTGTTATTTAGCTACACATACTGTACATTAGAAGTGTGCAATCTGATGATTTTTGATCTAGATCATGATCTCAGGTTTCCACTATCTACTTTTTAGGCAAATCATAGAGGTGATGGTTTTTAACGCCCTCTTACTTTTGTTAACAGACTTCATGTGACCTAAATGACTGGTAGATCAGCAAAACTAGGCTTTTTATTGTTAATCAAATCACATTTCAACATTTGTCCCGTGTCTCCTCGTCTCTCTCTTAGAAAACGGTGAACCTGTACCCCTTCCAGATCCACAGCATCTTCCTCTCATCCTTCGGGTCTCTCATTGGGCCCTTCGGTGGCTTCTTTGCCAGCGGCTTCAAGAGAGCCTTCAAAATCAAAGTAAAGAACATCTCAGTTTGTCCTTCATTTTGTCTCTTGTCCAACAAGTTTAGTATTGTTTTAGTCTTGTTTCCTTAATCTTCGTATAACATTTTAGCATCTTGCGCTAGGTACAGTTTGAGTTTTAAGTGTCATTAGCTCACTGTTTTGTTATTGTCACAAGTCAGGAGTCAATATCTCTGCAATCTGTGCTTCAAGTTTCTGCCATTACTTGCTCACAGACAGAGCCGAGTTTAAGGGAGACATTTGAATACTGCAGAAACTGGTTTGACCACTTCAACTGCAGTGAAGAGCAGAGATTTTACTTAAAGTGACAGGTCGCTCAGCAATGCTTTGTGTAATCCCTGACACAGCAGCTCACATTCATCACTGCTGGCCAGGGAAGTAAACTGCTGCCTCCTGCTGACAGTCACTGAGCGGCACCGCTGCTCTCACTAGGGTCTCAGCGCATTGTTTAAGAGCTCCGTGCTGTGGAAAGGCTTTTCTCAAACAACTTGGTCAGCCAATGTTTGTGTTGTTAATGCTTCTGCATTGTTGACTGCCTTTGTAGCACATCTCCACCTAGTGACAGCATGTGTGTTTGACAAGTGATTTTCATCAAATTGTAGCATTAAAACACCAGAGCAGCACCAGAAAAGGAGCAATTTCTTAAAAAATCGTATTTACCTTTGAGGAGAGAAGAGAATGATCAGACTAAAGTATACTCCGATAGTCCCATACAGGACACCTGTTTGTCTCAGGCTCTGCAGATACCTGAGTTTTGATGTTATAACGCCCTGATCTCACCTCTCCTGCAGGACTTTGCCAACACCATCCCCGGCCACGGGGGCATCATGGATCGATTCGACTGTCAGTACCTGATGGCCACCTTCACACACGTCTATATAGCCAGCTTCATCAGGTAAGAGGAGGGATGGAGGCTCAGAGAGAGGGATGTCTGATAGAGAAGCCTGCAAAAGGACTACCTGCAACATAACATTTATTTGTGATGTTTCAGTGCTAGACCCTCATCAGGCAAACAGTTTTTGTCCTTGAGAGGCCATCTTAAATAGAAAGTGGTTGTCTGTCCACAAGTAGTCACATTCCCCACATGCAAAAAGAGGCACAAAATTCTCAATGGGTTATTGAAACACGCAACAATGTCCCAAACAGTGACAGAAAAAATATAAAGAATTCTGTGTGACAAAAAAAAATCAAATGTCTGCCCAGCATGCTTGAACAGGCAAATAAACAAATAATAAACCACATTCACAAAAAATATACAAATTACAAATAAATATTCCATATGCAAATATTGCAGATTTTGTTTGGAAGGAGGTGGATAGGGGTATATTTACATTATAAGTTAAACACAGCAACAGGGAATAAACAGAACCTCATCAGATACAAGAAGACATAATTTATCAAAATATACATATATTAAATAACAACGATCAAAGTTACATTTGCCCTATTCAAACTGCATACATTTAATAAAGTAGGCCCCTATAAATCCTACAGTTACAATAAATGATTGCACACTTGACTAAAAATTAATTTTCCCTTCAAATTCTTGAGAGTGTAGTTAAGTCATCTCTCATAAAACAACATCATTAAACCTACAGTCAGTTTGGCCTATTAGATAACATTGTAACAGCTCACACAGCCAATAGTGGTCAGCCAGCAGTAAACATGTAAGCAGATTATCTCGCTAGTGGTAGTGTTACCTCAGCGAGGCTCGTCTATCATGTGACCCTCACCTTACAGTTCTCTTCCATGCAGCAGTCTCCAGAGAGTCTCAGAGTCTCAGAGGCTGTTTTTCATTTACAGTCAAAGGAAGATTTAAGAATCTCTGTTGGTCCATAAATGGCAGCAGGATGCGTTATTGGTTGTAAGATTTTCTATTTTTCACACCCTTGTTTCCATCGTGGTCACATTTTTAATTGTTGTCTCACAGGGGACCGAACCCGAGCAAGGTGCTCCAGCAGCTGTTGATGCTTCAGCCTGAACAGCAGCTCAGCATTTTCCACACTCTGCACTCCCACCTGAGAGAGAGGGACATACTGCCCCCCGCCGCTGACCAAGCTGAATGAAAGACCGCCGGCGACATAGGGTGATGACTGGAGAGTGTGTCTGATGGTTTGGAAAGTTTGTGTAAGCATGTACATACACACACAGGCACACACACTCTTGAGTATGGCTGTTTGGTGTGTGCGATCCCAGACCTCTCGCAGAGTGTCCATCGTCATCCTACCGGCTCTTCATTCAACTTCCAACCAGCTCCAAATCAAATTGAACCTGAAGCAACTCTCCAGACTACGCGGGATACCCTCGTAGCAAAACAGAAAACACACAGTATCATCAACGTCAACAAAAAAATAGGCGGTTTTGTTGCTTTCCTCTTGGATCGACACATAAACAACAACATGCTTCATGAGCAAACATGCAGTCCCCATCCCAAAAACCTTTCAGACTGAAGATAAAATGTCTTATCGAACAAAACGGACTTGGATGGTGGATGTGCAGTTTCCATGTGGAGGCAAATATTGCACTGACTTTAGCTGAACAAACCGATTTAAGAAGCTTTTACCAGCATTAACTGGGCCCAAAGTGTTGGGCACATGGACCTGAGCTGCAGCACACAGACTGTTGACATTTGTCTTTCTGGGGTTTGGGTGTGGGTGAAGCAATGATGCAGCAGGGTTGTCAAACATACTCTAGACACTGTTTTATAGACTATGCTCTGTTTAATGGTCCTAACCTCACAGCATAACTAAAGATGTAGCATGTACGCAAGTCCCGTCTTGGGCTACTGCTAAACTAAGCCATGTTTGTTCTCCTCTTCCACACTAGCTTTTAGTTTTCTGTCTAAATCTAAATAACTCGCACAATTAAAAGTCAATAAAGATTGACTGTAGGCATGTTAACGCAGAAACTAGAGCATCAGCACTAGAGCATCAACACTCAAGTTAATGTATTGTACATAAATATACTGGAAATATTTAGCTGAACAAATACCTACTACATAATATACTAACTACTTGTGTGACCTACTGGGGGAAAAGAAAAACACTTTTATGCTAGGTGAAATGATATGCAAAAAAAAGAGAAGAGATTTAACTCATTTGTAGCCTTTAGCATGAACAAATTAGATTTTTAACAGGTAGGGATGTAGATTTGATCTGAGGTTGCTGCTTTAGAGGGTGTGTTGAGTGACACTTTATTACAGATTGTAAAAAGAATTTAAAGGAATAGTTTGACGTTTTGCAAATATGCTTATTCCTGTCGAGAACTGCATTAGAGGATTGATGGTAGTCTCATGTTTGTGTGTGAAGTATGGAGCCATAGATGGGAGATGAATTGCATAAAAACTGAAAGATAAGAGAAAAAGTTAACCTGAGTCTCACCACAGCTGTTGGCGAACAGCAGAAACTTCCTGCAGTATAATGAAGAGTAGCTCATAATTCTACTAAGCAGCTAATGTCGACGCTACCTACTACACTGGAAAGTAAATAGTCACAATTAAAATTTTCTAACCTGGTATCCCTGTCCTCGAGCTTGTGTGGGGTCAAAGTTGAACTTTGGCTGCAAAACATGGTGGAAAATCAGCGCAGTGCACAGCTATGGCTCACAAAGCTGCCTGGGAGAGCAAAGATGATCTCCTCCACTGGAAATAATGACCTTGCTTTTGGTGCGAACGCCCTGCAGGCTTTCCAAAAATCGGCAGAAATGCTGCACTGAGTTGTTGACTGGATGGATTAACTTTTCTCCATCACAAAATATCATGTCTAAAACTTCTGCTACTGAATGGATATTTTACACCTCTGTTTGTGTACGGATTAAATAAACTGTCCCTTTCTAATTACTGCACCTTAATGTTCTGCGCTCAGCTTGGTACTTGGCCGAACCTCAGGAAACATTCTCCATTCCTGTTTCCTGTACTTAGCTATATGCCAGGCTTGTCTATATTGAAAAGAAAGCCAGATTTGAAATGGTTAAGATGTTTCTGATGTTACTGTAAAAGAGTTAGTTAAAGTTAGCTAATGTTAGCAAAACCCTAGCTACACAGACGAGCCTAGCCCATAGCATGTCTAAGTCACCAAACAGAAAAGGGGAAAGCTGACAGAGGTTCCACTGGGTACCAAAGTTGTGCAAGAAAAGAAAAGAGAAGAGGGGAGAGACTTGTGAAGGGTCACTTGTGAGCTTTAGAGGCATAACTTGGAAGAATCGTTGTCGAGCCGTTTCTTTTTCTTGCAGTTTTTATGCTAAACTAAGTTGATCACCTGCGAGCTCTAGAATCAATACTAAACACACAGACATGAGCGAGGTATTTATCTTCTTAGTTCATGCTGGCAAAGACGGCAAATATTTCCAAAAGGGTGAACTATTCCTTTAAAAAAAAAAACAAGACTGCGCTTCCTTTATTGATTTAACCAATGATTTTAGTTGCACTGTAGCAGTGAGGGTGGAGAAAAATCTCCCTTAAGAAAATCTTGCTATTTCTTCTTCTTATTATCCATTAAATCACTGTTAAATTATTAAGTTTTGAATGTAGTTTGCAATATGAGATGTTATCAATGATAACATTTGGAGCGTATACACGGTACATTATATGTGTATATACAGTACTGTATTTACACATATTGTTAAGTATGTAAAACTCTGATGCTCTGAATGGTGGTTTTATTAGCAATATCTTTATCTTATGCAAGTTGCAATTTGATTCCTTGGAATAAAGGTTGAATGATTTGATTCTAAAGGAGATCGGTGGCATTTACGATTGGTCACATGTTCACCAGTGTGATAAACGAGAGACAATGCATTATAGGTGTGTTACGAGGCTGATGGAGCCGAAGAGATTCTCTGATTGAATCCAGATCTTTTCGGAGAGAAATGTTTACCAAAGCACTGTCAACACTGATTTCCTTCCGTTTTTTTTGGAGAGGCTCCGGGGCCCGGGTCCAAATGATCGTCTCCCTCCTCTTCCAGCGTCCTCTCTTTGTTCTGAAAAAGTGCAAAACATGGACGGAATTTGAAGAGACAGGGGTGCTAACATTTGCATCTCTGGCCTGTGCAATGTGCGTCACTGTTCACCTCCTTCAGTTGTTTGACGAAGAGGATGTTTTAATTTATTTGTTCTGTTCGTTTTCCTCATAGAAGTGCATTTTTGTGTGTTTTCCCCTCCATTTGAAGTGAATGGGGGGTTGCTGGGTGGATTTTTGGGACCAGCTGTATTGTACTGTATAAATCTGCAAACTAAACCCTCTCGCTGGTAAAACACACACTACTGCTTTACAGGCTTTTCTGTATTCAACCTTCTCTGTCCAGCTTACACACTGAACAATATGAAGCAAAGCATGTCGACATGTGGGCAGTTTTCAGACTAAAGCAATCTGACCAAAAATCACAACGAACGGCAGATGGTCGAATTATTTACTTTTATTTTTTATTTTATCTTTTTTTAAGCTGTTTCGTATGGAGTCTGGAGTGTGCCACTGGAATAAATAAGAATCAGAAAATTTGTGAATGACATGGAGAATCAGATAATTGAATTTTAAAATAGGTGCTGATAAATTTTAATCAATTATTTGACTTGTTTCAGCTCTAGTTAGAAGAAAAGCAAAATCCACTGTTTTGATTGTCTCAAAACACAATAATGAAGTAGAACTTAATTAATAGGCAAAAAAAAACAGTTTTTATGAACATTATCAATCATTATAAGTAAGTTTAATTACTTGACTGTATAAATACACACATTACTGTAGTTAGCAAGTATATTATTCCACTAGCAAACCCGAGACTCCAGAGTTTTACAGTTGTAGTTCAGTTTAGATCTCAGCTGTTGTGTTGAATAATTTATATTTTTAAGTTATGAAGGTGACACACTCATCATGATACACAAACGTGAAGGTAGGAAAGAAAAAGCTAGTTTTAGTAGCCCAAATGTCAGGTAATGATGCACTGCAGATGTTTGGTTGCTCATCTTTTTAATTTATCATTTTTGTGTATAATTTGTGTGATTTGCTTTGAGCAGAAATGTTTTCTAATGGAGATCTATAGCTTTTGGAGTGAATAAGATTAAAAATTATACTGAGGAAGAATGCTGTTAATATATAGGGGCAATACAAAGTAAAGTATAAATCATTGATACCTTGTTAGGGATATTGTAAAGCTGTTTACTGTATGGAGGTGAATAAAGTTTTTTTTCTTTAAAATGTCTTAAACTGTGTTGAGTATGTTTCATGTGCGTTTGATGATAAGACAGAGAATTCACTTTCACACTGAAGAAACAACTTCAGATTTATTCACAGAACAAAGCCTGACAGTTCATGATTTGACGTTTAAAAAAAGGATTTTGCAGTGAGAAGGAGCGAATGCAGCATTTGCACTCATGTAACATGTAACGGACAACACATGCTGTAAGCACTGAGGACAAAGAGAGAATATTTGGAAAGGGGTTTTTCTGGCACAGGGCTACATGATATGGTGAAAAAACGTATTATGACAGACATTACAAGATGATTTCACAATTGGTGCAAAGTTTTGCATCACAATTTTAATTTTCACTGAAAAAATAAAACTTAAAAATCACGATGACATGATGTTTGTTGGGGTCTGTACCAAACAAACATGTTTTCATACATCAAAACAAGATTTGTAGGCCAAAGGATCTCTGCAGCACTACAGTCCTTCATTATAATCATGTTTCGTCACACATTTTATCCTTTTAAAAAAACAACTGCAGCTTCTGCAATTTGGATTTTGCACTTGGGCATATTGTGATTTTGATCAGCTGTTCAGCTCCACTCTGGCCTCAACAAACAAACCACCGTGTTGAAGGTATGACAACAAATTAAATGAGTGTCATGATCATGTTGAACAGCAAAAAAAATAGACATTTATTCCTCTATAAAATCATAGAAATTACCATTCCTTCATCCGAATCAACCAGCAGATCCAAATACTCCAAAAATAAAACCATATCTGTCTTCCATATCTGGAGGCTTTTCTCCATAACAGAAAAAAACAAACAAACAAAAAAACAAAATGACATGACAAGAGTTTAACCAATCACAAATAAGCTTTTCACATGCTCACATTCAGCAGCAGTAATTTGACTTTTCTTTTTCACGTCTCTCTTTCAACTCTGTGTTTTGTCCTTGTCAGTACACATCTTATTAAAGTGCGCCTCAGATTTGAATTCCCTTTTAGTCAGTATTAAACACACACACAGTAACTGCACATCACAGCAGAGCACATCATCATCATCATCATCACAGCGATGAAAATGGCTTCAGTATCTCAGGAATATTTAACAGAAACATCAGTGACCCCTTCTGGACAAATGCACTACATTTACAAACCTCCCTGAAAAACAGAACGATCATTTCCACAGTTTAAATTAATTTGTTCTGATGTTAATAAAATATATTATCACTACTTTTGAAAAACATTATTTTCAAGAAAGCCCGAAATAATTAACACCAAAACTAAAAACAACAACAGCAATGCACAGTCTGTCCTTTTTCTCCTTTTAAACATACAGATTTAGGGGTCATTTAAGTGCACTGTCCTATTAAAAGGTAATAGTCAAAATAAAACAGCATTGGGACGTGGTTTTTAAAAAAGGTGGTACTACATTCCAGTGGACATTTCACAAAAAAAATATCTGAATTAAAATATTTCAAAATAGTGCAATTTCAAATTTTATGGCCATACCCGTTCAGTATAATGTTGAAAGTGCTCAAAACTACAGACTTAAACCCGAGCTTGTTTGCTAACAGGTCTACTCGAACATTTATATTGGGAAAACAAA
>JAJHUR010076329.1:0-29623 GCA_027495735.1 Lutjanus campechanus | reverse complement strand
CTAAAAGTTTTTTTGGCAACCTGTTGTTTTTGTAGGCTTTGTTTTGTGTGTGTTTTCATATATATAATAGACTGTGGCGGCTCAGAGAACCGTTTCATTAAAAAAAAGATAAGAGATGCGTCCAAGATATGCAGGCAGCACAGTTCAGGGTCATGACAATAACCCCACCATTTTTACATTACAGTAAATTGTGAACCTCTTCTTGTGTCAACAAATACATTTCTCTGTGGGTTCTTGGAAAAAGACAAGTTAAAAAAAACAAACAAGCAAACTATTAACTAAAAAAAATATTCTGTACAATTTCAGCTATTTTCAATTTTCTGCCGTTCGCCAAATAAACCTTTTCTTCTTTTTTTTGACCTCTTGTTTGACAAAGTTGAGCCAGGCTTCATATTTGAAAGCGTCTTTAGATGCTGTCATCACTTATTCTCAAAACTTTAATACTCCAAACTGTAAGAAAAATAATGTGTCAGTGAACATTTAGGACTAATACTTGAGCCAAAATAAAATAATAAAGATGTCCAGTTTCTGTGCGAGTCCAACAAGCCGCGTAGCAGTCATCATTAGGCCAGTGTGACTTTTTAAACTGTTACTACAAATTATATTTTTCACCTTTTCCTTGGGTTGTTGCAAGTTCATAAAAAACACATTTCCATCCTCCATAGAACCAGTTCAACATTGAAATGAGGGCTGCAACAAATCATTATTTTCATCGTCGATCTCTCCTCTTTGTTGATTTATTGTTTGGTCCATGAAATGTCATCAAATGGTGAAAAATGTCGATCAGCCTAAGATGAGGTCCTCAAATATCTTGTTTTGTCTACAACCATTAAATATTCAGTTTGCATAGAGGAGTAAAGAAACCAGAAAAAGAAATAAATAAAAGTTCAACTCAGTTACTCAAACTGATTATCAAAGTATTAATCAGCTAATAGTGGCAGTTCTAAACAGGATGCTTTTATTGTGACGTCTGCAGAGGATTTTCATAGCTCAATCAATTTAGCAAAAAAATGCATTAAAACTGACTGTGGAAATTTAATCAGCAATCGTTCCAAAAATATTAAAGGTTATATTAAGTCCTGTTTTACCTGGTTAAAGCTGCATTTAACATCCACTTACTTTTGCATGTGGTGTGATAAGTAGGACTTATCACAGGATCACAGAAGTAAAGCCACCGTTGAGCAGGAAACTCTCAATGATAAGCACGTACTGTGAGAGCGCACACACATTAGTTATTCAGTTGCTCATGAGTCATATTGTGAGACAGCTGAATAGACCTATCAGTTTCTTGTTGCAGTGAGTAAATAACATTCCCACAGTTCTGTCGACAACATTCGACTAATTAATCGCAGACCGTTTGGCTGTGACAGACTTGGAGTCAGTGGTTACAAACAGGAAGAGGGACAAATCTGCAGCGCTTTTCCTCCATCAAGGATCAATATTGCTCAGTAGAAAGACCACATGTTTGCAATGCATTCAGATCTCCCATTTACAATTATATGAAACTTTATCAGTGAACTGGCATGGAGTCTTGCAAAGTACTTTGTTTTTGCTTTTTCCTATTTTAAAAACGACCATTCGTTGTTTCTCTAAAATTATCAGTATTTTATTCTAAATTACTTAAATGTGCCCAGACAATCTATGAGTGTCCCTCAAAACTACAGGCGTTTAATTCATAACTTCATATTTATGAATTTTATTTATTTATTAATTAATTTCTTAACTAATTTTGTTTAGTATCAAGGTAGGACACTGATCACGTGCAATGTTGAACATTCCTTGACAACGAAGCTCCTCCAGCGTTTCCGATGACCAATCACAGTTCTTAAGAAGAGCAAACAGAAATTTAAAAAGGTAACACAACAAAAAAATACATAAACGGTAAATAAAAATTTACAGTGTTCTATTTATCCTGATACTGAGTTACAGGTGTCTATTTCCATACTAAAATGTCTTTTTTTTCCTTTGCAATTGTGCAGTTCTTCTACTATCTACACCTTTCTCAGTCTCTTAGTCCATTGTTCCACTGTAGGGGGTTGATTTTGGCTCCAAAACATAGTTATCTAATTTCATTATTTCGTTGTTGTTTTTTTGTTTGTTTGTTTGTTTGTTTTTTTGTTTGTTTTTTAATGTATCATAACTTTTACCAGGGATCCAAAAGTTAGATTTCACATATAGCCCGTATTTATCAGCTATAATTTAATTATTGGAATAATAAATAATAATATGAATCAGTCTGGATATTTATCTTGTGTCTCTATTTAAAATGCTTGTGAAGGTGGATAACTAAACTGTGAATGTTACCAAGTGATATTTATGTAACTCTGTAAAATCATGGTATAATGAAACACGTTTTGAATGGGCACTCATGGGTTGTTGGGACACTTTTAAATAATTCATAATAAAATAGATAATTTCAGAGAAACTACCAGCAGTAATTTTTAAAGTAAGAAAAGCAAAGAAGAATAATGCTAGACTCGATGCCAGATCAACAGACACTGGGTGGGTAATGCACAAAAAAAAAGATAAATTATCGTAAGTTACTGGGAAATTTCTATGAATTATTTCAGTGATAAAAGTGAGCTGATAAACTGATAAAAAAAATTGGCTGTTATAATATCTGATTTGTCAGATTATGTCAAAGCATTTCTTTGGGAAATGCTCTACAAAAGCTAAAGTATGTAAATGACAAAATGTAAACGATTTCACTGTTCTTTACTAGAAAAAAAGAGAAATCTGTTTTCTGTTTTTGTTAGTGATGTCAGTTCAATGTGGTTCAGTCAGAGCTATGAAATATTAAATCATCCATCTTTGCTCACCACAATTTGGCCTTTCTTAACCTGAGGTCTGCAGAAACTAGAGGTTCTTTAAAATACTAAAATGTTAAATGTATCTTGTTGGTATCAGCCATGAGAAGCAGGTAATTATCTGTTATGGCTGAAAAGAATCTATATTGTGCATCCCTGATTTTAAGGTTAATAATCCCTCCTATTGGATTGAGTATCCACGTTTCTTTAATGTCTTCATTTCTCTTTATCACCCTGTGTTTCCAGCATTTCCCACAAATGATTGTTTGAGGGATGTTTTGAATTAAATAAAACCACATTGTTACCGAGGTTTCCCTGAACCATGACTTCAGAGGTGACATCATTTGGAGCGAACAGAATGATTGATAGAAAGACTGGCAGGCAGATTTAGAAAAGCGGACAGCGTCTCTGCCTGCAGAACCTAATCCTGCCCCAGCCTGTCCGCGAAGGAAACGCTGGGATGCTACCCTGAAGTGACGTCTGTTCGCTCAACCCGTGAGATGAGTTTTCCTCCTTCATCTCCTCTTCCTCCAAACACCCAGTATGATGCCAATCCCCTCGACGGCTCCATCTCCACTGGAAAATCCCAGATAAACTGTTTTTGTTTTGGATTAATCATAGCATGTTTGCAGATGTGAATTTGTTGATGTCACACTTTTTAATATTGAGCTAAGTTACATCAGTAATGGAAGCACATTCTGTACCGTGACATGTGAACCTCATTAAGCCGGTCCATTAGTCATGTGTGACACCGTATCTGTAAGTCTTGTCCGTTGGTTCTGTAGTCCAACTGCTCAAACCTGGACGTCTTCCATCGTCTGCAGCTCTGCTTACACTTGGTCTTGAATCATCCATCTGAGTTTCTCATTGTGCACCAAATCTTCCCTTTGCTTTGGCTACACGCACCGCTGTCTCAGTAAAGAATGAAGGCATTACATCAAGAACAAAAGCGATGAGCTGCTGCTCTAAATCCTGGACTGGAATTGGTTTTCCTCACTGTTTCACATATTTTAGAGAAAGAAATGCGAGGAAATGAGCAGGACTTGTTCACCACTAAATGAGTCAGGAGTATTATTTTAGAGGCTGATTAATTATTGTGGCATTAAAAGGGTTATTAATAGTCCTTAAAGTTAGGATCTTCTGACCAAAACCTTTTGATTTTGTTTGTCAATTATACTGTAAATTTTTTACTTCATACTTCATTGCATACATGTGTGGTTTAGGATTAAATGTTTTAACTTGAGTGCAGATAGTCACAACCCCAATTCCAAAAAAAACAAAACAAAGTAAAACAGACTGCAATGATTTGAATTTGAATTGAATAGTGTACCAAGACAATATATTTAATGTGCAGACTGATTAACTTTATTGTTTTTGTAAATATACGCTCATTCTGAACTCATTGCCAGCAACATGTTCCAAAAAAATTGGGCTTGTTTATCACTGTGTTACATCACCTTTTCTTTTAACAACACTCAATAAATGTTGGGGAACTGAGGACACTAATGGTTGGTAAGTTTTGCAAGTGAAATTCTTTCTCATTCTTGCCTGATGCACGACTTCAGGTGTCCAACAGTCCAGACTCTCATGTCGTCTTTTGCACTTCGTGATGTGCCACACATTTTCAATGGGAGACGGGTCTGGGGTGCAGACATGCCAGTCTAGTACCCAAATTCTTTTCCTACAAAGCCACACCGTTGTAACATGTATAATATGTCTTGGCGTTGTCTGGCTTGAATAAGTAGGGACGTCTCTGAAAAAGATGCCGTCTGGATGGCAGCATTTGTTGCTTGATGTTTGATGGCAACGCCATGAGCACTTTTACACCCCCATACCATCACAGATGCACAGATGAGTTTAGCACTGGAAACAACCTGGATCGTCCTTCTCCTCTTAAGCCCAGAGGACACAACGTCCATGATTTTCCAAAAAACAATCGCTTCACTTTTGCTTTGCATGGTGGAGTCTTAACTTGCATTTGTAGATGCAGCAAGAAACTATTTACCAATAATAGTTTTCCAAAAATGTTCCTGAATCCGTGTAGTATCTTTTATACAATTATGTGGGTTTTTAATGCAGTGCAGCCTGAGGGGTCAAAGGTCACTGGTGTTCAGTGTTGGTTTTCAGTCATGTGACTTACGTGGAGAGATTTCTTCTTATATTTTAATGATATTGTGGATTGTAGATGGTGAAATCCCTAAATTTCTTGCAGTTTTGTGCTGAGAAACATTCTTAATATATTATTATATTATTCTTAAACTGTTGGACAGTTTGCCCACACAGTTTCCGACAAAGGGATGAACCTCGTCCCCTTTATCCTTGTGAACGACTGAGCCGTTCAGTTGTTTACCTGTGAAATGTTCCAAACAGGTGTTTTTTGAGCATTCCACAAACTTTCCCCGTCTTTTGTTGCCCCTGTCCCAACTTTTTTGAAACATACGAGTGCATATTTACAGGAAAAACAATTAAGTTTATCGGTCTGAACATTAAATATATTTTCTTTGTTCTGCATTTTGTTGAACACAAGTACAAAAATATTAACAAATGATTTTTATTAACATTTTACACATCAGTTCATCAGCATCTAGCTTTGGAAACAGTACTTGTAGATGTGACGGAATCAGATAAATCATGTTACACAAACGTGGCAGTTTCACATGCCTAAGTGTGACAACAGCCCATATAAGGGATTCATGCAGGGAGCAAGAGCAAGTATACACATGGTGCGTGTCGGCAAAAAATAGTCCTATTTTGGGGGATATATCAGCTGCAAGAGTTCTTGTAAACTGCCCAACTCTTCCTTTGTAGATTTCATTTTAATTGGGTTTCCGTCATGTTTCTGATTCGTCCGCTACAGCATGAAACCCTAATGGTCTTTTTTATTGAGTGGCTTCTCCATCTCACTGTTTTTCTTTTAAGTCTATTTGAGATGCTGCACGTCTGTATTGTGACACAACTGTCTGTCCATAGCTTCATCTGCTTGTATTATTCATCCTGATGGGTTATTCATTTGGTTAAGCATTGTGCACAAATATATTTTGACAGCTTTGGACCTGTCCATTAGTGCAGTCTGCACAGAGAAACGGTCAATAATCTATCCTTAAGTGGCCCTGACTGTTGACCCCTCCTGTCAACACAAGGACCCGATCCTGTCTAAACATCTTCCAGCTGGGGCAGCCAGCTGCTCGGTGGTGGTCTCTGTCCACCAGGTTACCGTGCAGGACATCCCTTCTTATGATTTATCTTGGATTTTGTGGCGCTCAGGATGTTTTCTGTCCTCAGCAAAGAGCAATTTGATCAGAAAAAGGTGGGAGAAACAGTTGCTGTGGTGTTTTGTCACAAATAATTTAAACAGTCTGATGCTGAATCTCAGCTTTTTATCAAATGACCGTAACATGCCATGGGGTTGCCCTGGTTGCACGTGCATGCACCTATTAACGTTCAGGGTAAACGATATATAAATTGCGTGGAAAAATTATAACAAGATCAAAAATATTTCCCACATGATCGAGTATATTTTTAAACCTGTAGCAAGCTCAGCTTCTGTTGACTCCTCATCTTGAAAATACAGACTCAAAACATGTAGGCTGATTACTTTGGGGTATTTTATTCAATGTAAATGCTGCATCAAGTTTAATTTCAATTTTCCACTTATCTGTCCTCAGAATAACCACCTTCCAGTAGTTCCTTTCTTTTCTTTTATATACATATATATATTTATCCTTACCTCCAGAGATACAAAGATTGTGTTTCAACAAAAAAAGAAAACAGCGCAAAAGCAATTTTTAAAAAAATGCAATTGTCTACAAATATTATGTAGCTTTACTCTCACTACTTCACACTGTATCCTTTTTTCCATGTAATCTATTTATGTTTATTTATGTATATTTATGTTCCAATAGTGTAATATTCAATTCAGAAATAAAAACAAATTACCTGGTGCTGATTATTTGGACATCATATATTATTAAAGGTATAGATCAACATTTTGGGAAACACACTTGTTTGCAGCCTAGTTGAGAGTTACATGGAGCTGGAGCCAGGAGACAATTAGCTTAGCTTCGCATTAAGACTTGAAGCAGAGGGATACCGAAAGTCTGGCTCCCTCCAGAGTAGGAAAATCCATCAACCTGCACCTCTGAAGCACACTGTGTCTTTGTACACAAATGGAAATGTAAGAACAACAGTTTAGGAGGAGTCACATACTTAAACAACAGCTGGAGATATCAGCTGTAGAGATGTCTGCCCTCTCTTGAGTATGATGGAACTAAGTGGCGCTCCCTTTCTAGACACCATCACCTGGTTACTCCAGATAATCCACAGACCTTGTTGTGAGCAGTTTCATTTTGGGACTACTTCCTCTGCATTAAAAAGTATGTGAACAGCAAAGCAGATGGATTAATAGCACTGCAGGCCAGAGGAAACATGTATTTTTGATTTTGGGGTGAGCTGTCGATCCTCTCATCTAACTCCCAAAACGTCAAACTATGAAAGGATAGTTTAGACAATTTGCTCATTTGCTCCCTCAGTACATTCAGTCCAGTAGATTCAGTTGACTTCATGCAAAAATCACACCGCAACCATCTGAAGGGGGAATGTCAGTGTGTAGAGGTTATATAAGTGGTAATTACAGTTGACCTGCGAGCAATGGGACGGCCTGCATTAATGAGTTAATGTCCAGCTCGCTCTTTGTGCTTGCCCAACACTCATTCGCTGCCGTTTCATCATTCAGGCTCTGCCACAGTGTCGAATGGCCCTCTGGCCATTTACCCAGCATCACTCCGCTCCACTCTCCACTCTCCCATCAGGCTGTGCAGCTGAACGATAGTACGAGCTTTTATTTATAGATGATAGTATTTCATCAGATCCACAGTGTGTCATCGGCACTGGAGGAAAAACAGCGACAATGGGGAGCGGAAGAAACACAGTGTACATGATTGGGACATTATGTGTTTCCCATTTCAGCTCGGAGTAATGTTCTGTGTTTAGAGTTGTTGTAAAAATATGTTAATATATCATACAGCATCTATTTTTTGTTGTTTGTTTCTTGTTCTGGTGGGAATAAGGGAGGATCTGGTGGGATTTGATTTTGCAGAAAGATAAAACTGTACGACCTCCAGCTGGTGATCATCATTTGACAAATAATCACCAGTATAAACACAACCCAATTATGCTCCGCTTCCAGACTAGCATGAATTTATGTTTCTGACCTCTACTCATGATTTATGTGTCTTATATTTATGTATTCTTGATTATTTATCAGTAAATCAGGTTTTTACTGTTTTGTACTAAGCACAATGACACGAGATTTAATTTACCCAGGATTTATTTCACTTCACAACAGAGGACGCACAGTTTTGTGTGATTTTTAGGAGCCTGTGTGGCTGCATTCCTGGCCGGCATCAGCATATTTGATTCCAGACAGCACTTAACTTGTCTCAGTTTTGACACCGCGACTTAATCGCGGCAGGTTGACGTGCTGATTCATGAGGGTCAAGGGAAGCGGATGGGATGATAGTGATTGCGGCGTGCTGTGTGCTGATGACAGATGCAGAAATAAATGGTTAGGGCTGTTTTCTGTGTTCTGAACTCAGGCCCTGGGGAGAACCAATTAGTGAAGGCACATTAGCCATGCCTAGCGTCAGCTCCCCTTCTACCTCATGTGAAATAGAATAACTCTATCTCAATCCTTTAGGTATTGTGTGCCATAACATATTTCCCATGCATATGTCTCTGGAGGACGGAGGCTGTGTGTGACCGAGGTCGCCATATGGGAATAATGTCATGCTTCTTGTCTGCCTTTTAACCAATTCCATCATGTCAGATTGCTTTAGATCATCCTCAACCTCAGACGGAATGAAAACTACTTTCTCTGTGACGAAGGGGACACGTGAGAGAGATGGAGCAACAGATGCGCTATTGTGCAAGATAATGTCAAAAGAAATTACTCACAGGACTTCAAGTTATACTCTAATCATTGCCAGATTAGTATGTTTCAGGCTCGTCCGCATCTTTGGCATCTCTCCCATCGTCACGATACAGGTTGATCCATATCAGTGGAGCACAGAGGTGATAAAAGTACGCATATTCTTTACTCAAGTAGAAGTATATAGTAGTAGCAGTAGAATCTGGTAAAAGCAGACGTACTGATTCAACTTCTTTACTTAAGTAAAAGTTGAAAAGTATAAAAGTAAAAAGTATTCCTCTACTGTTTCTGTGCAAAGCTAACTTAACCTCACCTTTTCTCTGCGGTCGAGACGACTGTTACGTCTTTTATTTCATTTTCGTCTTATGTCGTTTAACGTCTTTTACGTCACTTTTGTCTTGTTATGTGTTTTGTTATGTTGTCTCCCTTTTTCCAAGATTCAGTGATTTGTCAGAATTGCTGCCCAACTTTCTGTGTGGTCTCTGTCTCTCTCTCTTTCTCTGTCTCTGTTTTTATCTCTTGCCCTTTTTCCATCCCCTCCTCCCTTCAGTATCTTCTTACAATAGAAGATAGACGACTTCAAGCACGACGCTGTGACAGCTACAACTCTATTTCTCTAGTTACTCCTCACATTAAACAATATCTTGGAGCCTATCAACCCCATATGGATTTGGCACGCCTGCCAAACAGGAAATGGAATATGATGCGTGTGAATTGCTCAGTTATTGTACATGAGCGTGTTTCTTTGGTTACACAGCAGCTTGATGTGTACGCATCACTGTGAATGTTGACAAATTGTTGTCATGTACAAGTAAGTAAGTAAAAGATAAGCTGCCAAGATGTTTTATTAGGTGGTGTTATGGATCTCAGATTGTGCATAAATTCTACAGCTCTAATGAGAATGAGAATTATTTGAAGCTAAATATAACCAAACTACTCTGAACACTTTCAATAAAATGAACCTTTATGAGGGAAGTGTAGTTGCAGAGACAATAAGTAAAAAAAAAAACATTTATAAGCACACAAGATGTTACAGTCGTATTTCCTGGTAGAAATTAAACAAAAGATCCTCACACTGTGCTCTTCGTCTCTCAATAAATTGAATTTATTAGAGCAACGTCGACATTTTTTTTTTTTTGTCTTGTCAAGTAAACATCACCGAGGAGAACAGGCTAAAATATACACAGACACACTCATTAGTCAGGTGGTTGCGTTCTGAATAATTAATAATCAGTCCTCTCCCAGACAAAACCAATCAGAGCAGCACTACACGACACTGCCTGATGCATTACTAGAAGATGAAATCTGTGCCCCTATTAAAGGAAACAGAGGAAAAAGTTGTTAAAAACAAAAAACATTTCATCTGCTACATCACAAATTCAACAAAATGCATAGATTATTTCAGGGAAAAAAGGAGCAATTTGTATCAGAAACACAACATAAAAATATAGTGCAGAAGGAAAACGATGATAATGAATATTCTAGTCAAAAATAAATACATTTAGAAATAAAGGGGGGTGCTTGTCCAAATAGGGAACTCTTTTTTTGTTCCTGTTAGAATCTTATATAAAAGTTCCACTTGGAGCCTTTCAGAGTTCTGCTTAGAACCCAACATACAGTAATGGTTATACCAAGAACCATCTGCGAAAGGTTTAACCCATGAGAGGTTTTACAGAGAACCCTTCTATAGTGTAATGGTTCCACCCAGAACCCTCTCTGGGACTGTATCCATAAACTTGATTAATTAGCTAATCGATTAATTGATTAAAGCATACAAAATACATGTTTTTTTTTTCTCATTTTATGTTAAATTTTCCTTATTCAACAAATAGCTCTGCCAGCCAAAACAATGCCAAATGAGGCACAATTAGTGCCATTTCTAGACCATTAATTAATTATCAGTTAATACTGGTTTTTAATCATTTAAATTCTTATGGGCAATTAATCGATCAATTAATCATTAATATCCCTAATCCAAGCAAATGGGTTCTTCACACGCAAATGGTTCTGGGTAGAACCTCAGTTGTTCAGGAAGAACCTTTTTGAAACCCTCATTTCTAACAACCATCTTAAAATCAGTCAAATAAAAACAAGCTCAAGTTAATCGTTCTCTGCTTGTCACTGTCGCGTCTCGTGCAAATGAAAGTGTTGAGCTGAGCTTGTTAGATTCAGCTGACTTGTAAGGGAAGTGTGTAGTTTGTTTTGCACGATCAGGTCAGATTACTTAATGCAGTGGTGACCAGTCTCTCCCCCTCTCACACACACGCACACACAGAAGGAGTGGGCATGTCATGCTAACTTTGGCATGGATGCTACCTCTTTCATCGAAAGGCCAGCCCTCCTTTCTGAATGGGCTCCCCAACGCCAGCTGCATTGCCTGATATGGGAATAACTAGTGACTGTAAAACTCTTAGCGTGTGTGAGAGGACGCTTGTCTCTTTTTAAAACCACCAAACTAGCCTCATGTACGAAAAAATAAAGTCTCGTCTGTGCAGGACTTTCAGAAGCCCGAGACAACAAGAGAGCCGCTCTGTTGCCAGGTGCTCTGCATCTTTCCAAGAATGGCCGGGAGGGTTTTTATACTTGTCAGAATCAGCACTGTTTGCACACAGGTAATAGCTAACCAAATCATTAGCCTCTGATCTTTCTTGCCAGAAGTGACCACTTGACAGCTCTATCCTCCAGATAACACCATGAAGCTCATTTCTTCCCATATTAAAGATGTTTCCTTGAACGCAGCATCAAAAGATATCTAATCTCTGATGACAACACAGTAAATCCTGAGCACTATTTTACCGCTTACTCTTAGCTGACACATTGCTGATACAAGCCCAACATGGAGCTTTTAATGGACTGTCTCGACTGGTTCCTTTCTAAATCTGTTTTCCAGGACTATATGTCATGTTTGTTAGTTGCTATTGGTCCCACTTGTGTGCTAAATCACAGTTAGTGAAACAATGGTTTAACATGGGGACAGAAAAATGGAGGCTTGTATAAATACCTGAGCAGGATTAATGTTGGCTATCTGTCAGTTTTGTTTTGATCATTTTCATCCGAAGGGAGCGACTAATCAGATTCCAGCTCAGAATATAAATACTGACATCATATTTACTCTTTTAATGGATCCCAACGAACATTTAATGGAAAATTTTATTTGTTCTCACGTTTTCACTCTCTCGTCATCATGTCATTGTTGGCCACATGATCTTAACCTTAACCTCACGATGAGATACATGACATCCTCACATAGCAGCGCTGGCTAAAGGCATGATGACAAGCTGCCTCCTGCTCTCAGAGAGACTGAAGGAGGACATTGATGATAAGAGCTAAACACAGAGCGCTGCGACGTATCTTTGTGCTGTGGTTGGGGACGACACGTGGAGAGAGGGGCCTTTGCAGCCTCCTGCCTCTCAGGGCTCCTTTGGCCTGTGTATAATTGATGAGTGGAGTGAATAAGAGATGAGTTTGTGACTGTCAGCCAGCCTGATGGGGATGGACAGAGCTCAAGTTTGGCTCTCCTCATCTGGCTGATGATGACAATGATGGTGATGATGATGATGCCCGTGTTTCTTCCGCGACACTGTCCTGGACTCTGCCCGGGTCCGTGCATCACCGCTATCGTCACTGCTACCTCTTCTGGATGGCAACACAAAGACAGAGGGACGTGCCAGAAAAAGGAGAGGCAAGGAGAGGAGAAAGGAGGCGAGAGGCGGGGGTTGGTGTGTGTGTGGGGCGGGGGGGACGATGAGCGCAAGAATGGAAGTTAGATAAAAGGAGGGCAGAGGATAGGAGTGGGGGAAGGGAAGAGCGAAGCAGCTAGAGAGTGGAGAAAATCACTTAAAAGAAATGATGACATGCAGATCAGACTTCGAGGGGCATTCAGCTGGAGAACAAATAAGTCATTAGTGTCAGAAAGTCTGAAATTTTGTATTTAAGCAGCTGGAATTTGGTTTTTAAAAAAAGCAGTAGCAGCTTATAAACTGACCGGGCAATCATACCATCTTCAATCTCATGTATCCTCGAGAAAAGAGGCAGTTTGGGTAGAAAACATTGGGGACGGTTAAAGGTAGGTCTTGTAGATGTTGGGACATTAGCGTGCTGCTGTGGTATGAATACATTAGCGGGGTCGTCCCTAAATCATTTTCAATCTACAGTATGTCCCCTCTTTAATAACCATTCTGCCATTCTGAGACAACAATTTACATATCAATGTGTTCCTTCAGAGAGGGATTACCAACAGAAATTGGACTTGTTACAGATTTGATGGAAAGAAGCGTTCTACAAATGGCTCATAAAGGAATGCATTTTCTCTTTCCCTGACATGAATGCTGATGCTAAGTTATCATCGTCGTGTCCAGACTGAGATAACCGAGATAACTCGGCTATGTGCAAAGTTGCTACAAGACGGACAAAACTGTAAAGGATTCACCCAGTGACGGCAACATTGTAACATGTGATCAGTGTGTAACTTACATTTTTGAAGGATAGGGCGCAATTTCAAGGTCAAGATTAATTTTATCAGGGCCAGATGGGCCACAATGAGCGGAAACAATGTTTTTATTGATCAAGTGGTCACTGTATATTCTGTAATCCATAGAAGACAACAATAAACAATGAAAAATAAGAATTACATAAAGTATCATCTGCTACAGTTGGTATATGCAAATTAAGAATTTCTAAGCTTTGCATACATCAATTTGCAATATCAGCATTGTTGGGGACAGCTATTCAATAAAATAAAAATAAAATATGTAAGACTATGAGAGCAGCCTGTATTGTTATATTAATAATCACAAGTTATTGGTTGGCATGTCCTTCAGCTGGAGTTCAGGTCTGGAAAATGTTCAGTCTGCGTAAGGTCCAGGAATACTGTTCTGTAAGGCCAGTATTATACTTTCCGCGTCAATGAGTGTGTGCAGGTCTGCGAGGGTCTGTGTGATATCACAATTCATCATCAGAGGGTGTACACGCAGGCTCTGCATAGTCCAAATTTGTTGTGACTGCATGGACTTGTCCATGATGCTAGTTCAGTAGACGCCGCTCAAGTGTGAAGAACGTAGCTGTCCATGTACACGTCCATTTTGTATAATCCAGTCAATGACCAGGTGAAGGGAATTGCCTTTCAGCATCTGACAAACTACTAAATCATTATTTCATTATTTCTATCCTTTGCTAATTCTGTAATTTGTCAAATTGTGCTGCACCACCAGTAGGTCCAAGGAATGGTGGTTTTGATCTGTCAGTCCATGGATCCATCCACTAGCCTATTTTGCAGGGCTTTTCCCGGCTACGATTTTCCTTAGTCGAATCAGATTTGGCCATCTTATACAAATATTTGACGATTCATCTTTTTTCCTTTCTTTTCTTTTCTTTTTTTTTTTTTTAACAGTGCAGTGTACCACACTAAATTCTGGTGGTGGACTGTCAGGGCCATTTTAACAGTGCAGTGTACCACACTAAATTCTGGTGGTGGACTGTCAGGGCCATCGGGGCCTTCTATGCTGGCCCTGTCAAAATCAAAATCGTATATTCTTTTTCATAATTGCATTAATGTGGGTCTGAATGTGTCTGAATTCAATCACTTTCTCAGTAAGCTACTATAATATATCCAGAACGAATATGGTTATTTTATTGTGACAAAGTGCTGGGATTTCCTATTTATCTTAATGCCGTCTAAACGCATCACAGCTCCGTGGACTAGCACTAGCGGTATCGCTATCGCTAGCCCTTCGTTGACGCCGGAAGCTGCCGTTTGATTAAAACTTTGACTGACCGTATCATCAGCCAATCAGATTTTGATGTGTAGTGTCAGAACGTCCCCAAGGGCCCTGCAACGTGTCTGCGCGAGTCCCTGGTGTTGTCACCAACGGAGTTTGCACCTGTGACGGTTTGGGAGTAAACCATATACAGTCTATGGAGTAAACTAAGCTAACGTTAACGTTACGTGCTGATATGTATACTTCCTGCGGATTACAAGTGATGGGTGAGTGTTACTTTTTACTCTGTTTAAGAGAGATAAAGTTATTGTGGTGTTTTAGTTTATACAGCGTTGTTTGTTGTTATGGTTTTATCTGATTGTTATTGCTGAAGTGTGAACAGTAACGTTAGATGTTTACGTGTTGATGATGTATATTAAGCATATTAATTGAACTCACTCTCAACTACACCTGGTTTAATATTCTGGCTGGATTAGCTGTGGTAAAATATTTGTTATTGAACTGAAGGCGGTGCACTGATAATATTGTGGCTATACTTTATCAGTTGAAGTTGCGTGAGCAGCTAGTGAACACTGTTAACATTAACCGTGGCAGCATGTTTTTGAGCCATGTGGTGTACGTGTGCAGTCTGGCTGCTGAGTGACATAAATGAATATCTGCAGCAGTAGCTGCTACAAATGCACTGTGGTTGAACATCTGTGCTGTGACTGTTTTTGATGGTGTTTATGCAGTAGTGGCTGATTTGGCTGTATCAGCACCCATGTGACAACTTGGTGTGCACACGTGTGTGTGCTGGGGTCAGGGGGTGGGGTTTTCAGTTTGTTCCTGAAGGCCCTGACTGTAATCCCACAGTACCCTACTTTCAAATTCCTATATGAACCTACATGAGTATGTTTTACTTGATTGACTCGCATTTTAATGCCTTTCTTCGTTACCCGTGATGTGATATTATCACATTTTCTCACAGTCAGAGAAAGTGTTTATGTAGTTCAATTACAAAGTCAGTGGACCTGCTGAACTTCTCTGCCCAGGCTGCAGTCCAGCATCTCCTGCACCGCATGCTCCACGCTCCTTTACCCCGTGAATTAAGGCTTTATTTCGACCAAACCAGAGTTTGTTGGGACAGTGGAAAGACGAACCAAGACGTTTTTGGTGAGTTTTTCCATAAAGTTTGGATGATGATGCAGATGGAGTCTGATGAGTTTGGCAAATACAATTAAACTGCTGTTTCTGGTCAAACAAAATGTATCTTGCTCTTTAAAATCACTGTGGTGATCCTTTCCACAATGTTTTCGGACACTAGCAAGAACAACCTGAGCCTGTCAGTGGCCACAACAAGCAAGGGCTGCCCCAGCTAATATAAAAATATATTTGATTCCCTTTCATTTCTAATTGAAACATTCTCCCTGTGCCTTTTTGTAAGCTTCTATTTGTTTTAGTCTGTTACGGTAATGCGCACTGACTGACAATGGGAAAAAAACCTCAACTGGAAGGGTCTCAATCAACTACAGGGGCTCCGACTGATGATTGGAATTGCCGACTATCAACTACTGTCGAGATTGCTGTGAAATTTGGATGTCCATTTCTGTGATTCCCCAGAATCAAGTCAGAATCACTCCTTATCTTTGGCATATTGAAAAGGGCCTCAGAAACTATTTTTTTAAAACATATATTTCCATGAAAATTGCTGTTGCTATTCATGGTCCATGAATCCTAGATTTTTTTTTGTGAACCCGGTGTCCTCGTCTGCAGTGCCACCATCAGGAGAAAGTATTGCGTTGTACTAAAGAAGAAGCCCAAGTCGAGTCAGATTGGCGTAAAATTCATTGAGCACATAGAAGCTTGTTAATGAAGTCCCATTTTCTTATCCCCTCAGGCCAAAATGTCAAATTTTCCGCACAAGATATATTGGAACCTTAAAGGGAGACTATCACTGGTGCACATTTATTCTTCCAAGGTGATAATCCCTTTTGACTTTTATGAACAATCGACCTTTCCTCTATAGTGCCACCTTCACAAAAAAACTTTTCCTTTTTCTTTATAATTGACTTTCAAATAGACACTTTTCATAAGTGGCGTAACGGATAAATGATTTGAAAGGAGGACTCTTCAAAAGACTTTTCTATTGCTTAAAGGCCGCAGTCTACATGCATATATCATCCGTAGCTGTCTGTCTGCTCCATCCTTTGAAAATGAAATGGAGACATGCGATGGGAATCTGCTGGTTTAGTGGATGGCTGCGGTGGTGCCACGGAGAAAGAAAGTCTGCCCTTTACACAACCGCCGGGACCGGGTGACTGACATTTCTGCTAATGCCATCACATGAGCCGTGCCATTTCACTGAAGACATGGACAGATGCCACCCTGCGCTCACACCACTGTGACCACACAGGAAACTCCATGTCTCTCTGTGTTTTCAAGTGAAGGCCTGCGGAGGTAAATTCTTACAGCCATCTATGGAAGTATGCTGCCTTCTTCAACGTCATGTGCTGAATTCTTCAAGTGATCGATGAGTGCAGGTGACAGCGTGGAGGAAAATACTTTATGTTGGTGCATAGTAAAGTAGCATAGTACAGTATATGCTTGGACATTGTGTGGCCGCACCAAATACCACATGGTGGAGCTTTTATATGTCGCATTTTACAGCTTCAAATGAATCTCAGACACGGCAAGTTGCGTGTCTGAATGTTATTTGCAGCTAACGCTTTGCACTGCGTTGACCTCAGACGAGCCCCGTTCGTTAACAATACATGGTCCACTTTTACAGCACTCCTCGCAGTCTGAGGGGAGTAGGAGCTCAGAGAGCTCAAGGACTCTCTCTGCTCTCTGATAGACTGTATTCTCCCTCCTCTACTTTGTGTCTTTTGGGGGAAGGTGTTAGTTGGATATGAAGCAGGCAAGTACGCAAGCAGTGTAGCGAGGGGAGCCGAGAGTTTCAGCTGAGTCCAGCGTTTTTCTCTCCGCTCCCTGATGGCTCCCAGATGTTTTTTAAAGCAGCCGCTCTCTCTGCATTTGCTCTCTTTCTACCCCCCCTCCGTGTCTCTCTCCTTTCGCATATTCTGCCCCCTCCTTCTGCCTGTCCTTCCAATTTTCCCTCTCTTCAGGGATCACACCCTTCACAAAAGTGCTCGCTTCACCTTGTCCGATCGTAATCACCCCTCGTCAAATAAACAGTCGTTCTCCACACTTGTTCTCTTTATTTCTCTTTTGCTTCTCCCTCCTCTGCCTCTTTCTCTCCCTCTCATCCTTCATCACTCATCATTCATCTGGTCTGATGTAGGAAAACGGCATTCAGTTTCTCCTATAATATACCGGGCCCGTGTTATGTTTTTGCAGTGTTTAACCACAGAGCTGACTGGCTTCACCATCAAATGCATCGCCCATGCAAAATTCATGGGATTCTAAAGTACTCTATAGCTCTAGTGAGATTCATTCATCTGCTCATTCACCAGGAGCCCAAAACATGGCAGACACTGACTTCAGCCATTGTGTTTCAGCACTGAAATGCTTTTGGCTCAAGTGCAGAAATAGCAGTTTTGCTTGAGCTGTGAGTGCCGTATAAAAGCCTGTTTCCTCATGCAGGAATGAGTGTGTGTGTGTGTGCGTGTGTGTGTGTGTGTGTGTGTGTGAAAATGTAAAGACAGAAATATAGAGTGGAAAGGAGGAAGTCATACGTCTCTATGACCTCCCTCTTTCCCTCAGCTCTCCTGAGAACACAGGAACCCGAATGAATGAAAACAACAATCTCAGTGAAGACAGGTCAGGCTCCATTCACCAACACCGCGTTCACACAGTCTTAGAGGAATACACTTTTTTTTTTTTTAGTTGACCCATTAACTGATTTAGCCAAGAAATGAGAACATCAACATCTAAAATATCTGTGGGGCAGGGAACGTCCATTGTTCCAACAGCCCATCATTCCCACTGGACTGTAAGACCATTTGTCTGAGAGCCCGTCACCCCCAAAAAACAAAATCCCACTGCTCTGAAGGCCCGCTGTTCTGAAAATAAACATTTGGACCACTTAATTTATAGGGCAATGGGTCTTTGTTTTTGGGATAATGGACAAATGGGTTTTCAGTCCAATGGGGCATTTTTCGAGGGTTCGGAATAATAGCATGCAAGCAACAATAGCATGGAACCATGAGTCTCTGGTAATTAACGCTAACCAGTTTGCAATTTGTCTTATCTCAAAATTAAGAGGCTATAAAGGAAACCTACCATCTCTAAAGCTAACAGACAGCTAGTATGTGATTTTAATGATATTTTTGTTTCTAAACATATTGCAATTTTGGCACAGGTGAAAAAAAAAAGTAAGCGAGGTGAATGCAATCCAAAACCTTAAAGTGTATCCATTTCCTTCTAATTAGTCCTGAAACCTTACTTTTCCAGTTGGAAGCTTATTTCCGCAAGACTTGGATGTTCATCATATTCAACTGGCCAGAATAGAAAAAAAAACCCACTGTATTTATTTTTGGGAAATTAAAACCTCTGTCGTCAGTGCTAGTGCTGTGTTTCAGTGGACAAATCGGCAGTTTAATGCGGAAGTGAGATGGAAAAGCCACCACGGGAAAAAAAAAGCTGTATAGTTGAGGAGAAAGGGAGGTTTCAGTTAATGTTAAATGCTGTTATGAGTCCAATCACAAACCATTCGACAAGTTCATTGTCTTTTTTTCTGTGCGAGCCTCAATCATATGCTGGCTCCAGACTTTGGCACTCCATCATCAAAACTTCGAGAACCCCTGCTTTAAATCCCCCCCAAACTAGTCACTCGTTATTACTCCACTTGTTTGCTGGGAGAACTTGGCGTATCCGTTTGTTTTGCAGCGTTTGTTTCATGCGTCTTTTTTTCCAATGTTGTATTTCTTTTTCTTTTCTTTGTTTTTGTTGCTCGTGTTGCATCAGCATTCCATCCCTGTATGTTTTGACATTTGCGTCATTTCTTGATGTGAAACTCTTTTTTTCTTTGTTTAATGTTTGTGCTTTTGTATGTATTCAGATATTTTATGCTCTCCATAACTCAGAGAACATTTCCCTAAATGTTTATCCTTATGCTCTTAAAGCATGATTGTCCATGAGGGCCCTAAAAGTTATACTGTGGCTTGGCTCCAACATACGAGCCGTAAAGTTAATGTTGCATCCTACACTTCAGAATTACTGACGGCTCCAAGGGGAATAACAATGTCTTTTTAGTCGTTGAAATGTCACGCGCAACATCTCAGAGGCTACTAGTTTGATCTTTAGTGCCACATGGTATTAAATACCAAGTAAAGGAATATATTTTTTACTCATCGATGCACTTTTACATCATTATTGGGCTAAACAGCTGTTAACAGATTGCTGTAACAGTAGATTGATATGAAGGACATCTGTGACCGACGGCTCCTGCAGACTGTGTGACTGCAGCTCTTCCTCCCTTGCTCTCTCTCGCTCTACATTCAGGTTTCACATGAGCGTTCACCGACAGACAGAGAAGTTGACTGTAAACACTGTGATCTGTTTTGATGACGCACGACCCAGTGCAAGCTCATTGGTATGGAGAGGGAAGTGAGGGCAGGAGCTTCCTCATCAGCAAACACATTCCTGTGATGTTGACAGAATGAACTCCAGACCATACAGTGTGGGCACATGTGCATAAATGGAGCAGAGCCTATAAGTTGGTTCACACGGACACCTCGAGCTGCCGTGCTGCACTCGCAAGACAAATCCAACTCGGTCCAGACTATCCAACTTAAAGGAGTAGTTCCACAGTTTGGAAAATATATTTATTCTTAGATGATCAGATTTATAGCATTTTCATATCTCAAATGTCCTCCTGCGTCTCATCTTTATGCTAAGCTAAGCTAATTGCCTGTAGCTCTAGCTTCATTCTTAGGAAACAGACATAGATCGTCTAATTTAACCCAACAAAAAAAAGCAAAGAAATGTATTTCCTTGAATGTTGAACTATTCTTTTGAACTCTCGGTGCCCTGGCCACTCCTTTGTCACTGCCTCTGTTCTGCTAAAAGCCTGCTGTTTGGCTTTTTGGAGGTTTGTGTAACACTTTCTTACTTCTGCTGTCGCAACTCTCTGATAGACATGCCCCAAAGGTAATAATACATGTTAAAAAGAAATGGTCATTGTGCAGGAATTCATTTGCATTGTTGTTTTATCAGTGCTAGCAACCAGCAGCTACCTTGTTCAGTGCATAATATTGCCTGCTGTGCTGTGAGGTGAGATCCACAGATAACATTTCACTTATTGTTACCGCTCCAAATTACTCCATTTATCATAAAGGAAGTAATTTGCAAAAACAAACAGAAGAACGGCTCTAATTCTGCATTGCACGCTGTTGAAGCCAACCTAAATAAATGCTGGGGAAGTTACGTCACCTCGACAGCCCAACCTCTGTGACAGAGTCAAAAAGCCCCCGAACATTATAGACATCATAAATGTAAACTTTATGGCAGTACAACTGTAATGTACTGCAAGGTCAGAGTCACGCACTAAACTCAGTATTACTCTGAGTTCACATTTGTTTCATGCGAGTTGTACGTCTGAAAAGGTGTAAGTGCAGTCATTTATATTCACACAAACACAAGGTTAGAAGGTCTCACACATGCCTTGAGCATTTCTTTCCTTTTTTTCTTCCCTGTTTCACTTAACTTTCTCTAAATCTTTTTCGTTTATTAAATTCTCAATAGCGTAAATGAAAAGCACGTATGTCTGTGGTCACGTTGATACTGGGGGTTTAGAGCGATGTGATGGAAGAAATCCTTAGGGAGAAATGTTCCTCTTCAAAAGAGACGGGCATGAATGTAATTATCGCAGAACAATGCTTATAATTAGCAGGAGTACAAGCCGGTGCACTTTAGCACAATGACGAACCTTGCTCCAGATTTTTTGGATCGTATTGCTTTTTTCTTCTTGTTAAAATGTTCATTATCATACGGTGAACTGTGGACCTGCCTCTTCCTGCTCCCATCTCACTCTGTTTATTTCTCTGTCACTACAGACGACCCCCTTCGTCTTCTCTCCCTTCCTTTTTTCATTACACGTCTGTATTCTTGAGGAAGAGTTTTTATCTTTCTGTTCCCTTATGTCCTTTCATTCACGCTCTCCTCCACTGATTAACACTTACTGTACCCCTCTACCCCCTCTCCTCCCTCCGTCCTTCTTTATTCTTATTAAAAACTCTCCCACTTCAGTGCAACCCTGGCTCAGGTCCCACTCTCCTCCACTAACTGATCCGAGGCATCTTCCAGGCGCTTCCAGTCCTTTCTGTCCTCCTCCTTCCCTCCCCAACTCCCTCTCCCTGTCCTCCCTCTCTCCTTCCTGCTTTCTTTCTCTCCCTCTCTGGCTGGCTCGGCATGTAAGGAGTGACGCACGGCCCTGCTGTCAGGGGGAGATAGCAGACTTGACTCTGGCTGTGACGTCACCAGGTTATCTCCAAGCTGTCCTTCTGCAGAACTCAGACCTGCTACACACACACACACACGCTTGCAGCAGTAGTATTTGACTGCACACACCCTTCACGATTGTGGTTCTACTGCTTTTGCAGTTTATGACACAAATGCATACACATACAGTCACGTTTCACGCTTACAAACCAATTATCAGTATGCCTGTCGTAGCGCCACACTCTTGCATGCCAGTCACACTCAGCGTAAATCTCTCACACATCTACATGAAGTTATTAACATGCGAGATTTATCCGTCTCCCATTTCTGCAGCTGCAGTGAAAAGCCCACAGTGTTCCTCGGACCTTTAAACAACCACCCATGAACAGATATTTTGTTCTTTTAATATGTTGGTATCAGGCATACTACATAAGCAAAAATCATGAATTGTCCTACTTTATACTATCAAGTCTCAAATGTTTAATGAAAACAGAATTTTAAAGTAAGGATGTGCGACATGAACTGAGAAACTTTATGGAATAATAAATTATACATTCTTTTCTTTCTTTCTTACATTTCCCCAACTTTATACATTTATCATTAAGTTTTATAAAAATCCATCCATTATCTATAACCATGTATTCTTTGGAGGGTCACAGGCAGCTGGAACCAATCCCACCTGACACTGGGCGAGAATTTTCAAATGATCATTGTCATTGTAAAATATAATTCATCACAAAATATACAAAACCAGAGAAACTGAGAGGCAGTAATAGATAAGTGTTACATTTCTGATTTGTGGCTGGTTCTCAAAATGTACTGATATGTGGAATAATAGGGATGGCTCGACACCACTTTCTCATGTTAAGACACCAGCACCGTTACTTTATCTGCCGATACCAGTCTGATACCTTTCTCTGTCTCTGAAACAACTGTATGGATGCACTTTGTTTATCCCAACCATCTGCAGCACATCATGCTCAAACTGTGAAACAAATATTCTACTTCTATGAAAGAAGAAATACATGCATTTTTTTCACACACAGAAAACAGAACAGCAGGATTTTTGATTGGTTCAGCACTATTCAGACACTTAAAATGAAATTTAAATCAGTTCTATAAATTGCACTTGGCTGCTATGTTCTTCATTGATGTTAAAATAACTCTACACAGCTGACATGATGACAGGTCTCACTCAAGCTATAGCTGCTGTTCATGCGACACATCTGTGCCCATTGTGACGCATCCCTCTTTACTGCATGTCATTCAAAGCTTAGTAAAGCATTTACTTGATAGTTTTAGGCTCATGGATCTTATCGATCTATACTTATTTCCAGTGGCTTTGGTCAATATTGGACCAATATCAATACTGCAATACAACTGACAAATACGAAAAATACCTGTATGCAGTAATATTAGTATTAGATGCAACTGATCTTCCAAAATGTGTCTTCTAAATGCAAGACAGTTTTATTTAACCTTCACATGTCATGCAACTAACAATTATTTTCATTACTGACACTCTAGAAAGCAAGGAAAAGATTTAAGAGGCTGATACCAGCAATACCAGCAGTTTGACATTTTTGCTAGAAAACTGAGATTAATCACTTGTCCAAATTCATTTTCTAATGATGAAGCAATCTATTAAAGGTCCAGTGTGTAAAAAATGTAGTATAATATTCATATGAAAGTTTTCATCAGTGTATGATAATGTATAGTATATTATAATGTATAATCACCTGAAAATAAGAATCGTTTCCGTTTCCGTTACCTCTGAATGAGCCATTTATATCTACAGAGGGTGTGGGTCCTCTTCCATGTTGAACCGCCATGTTTCTACAGTAGTCCACAACAGACAAACCAAACACTGGCTCTACATACAGACTTCTGCATTTTGCAGCCACTGTAGGTTCTCCTGCTCGCTTGGAAGGGGAGGGTGAGACAGTGCAATGCAATGCACCTGCAAGCTAACCTCTAGACACCGCTGAATCCTACACACCGGTCCTTTAATTGAGTCATCGCTTTATTTATAAAACAGAATAAGACATGTTGTAGATAGAAAATAATAAGCCAATCACTGAAAAGTAACAAAAATAGTAAAAATGAGGATCACAAATAGAAAAACCCAGCGCAGTATGTAATACTCCATTAGAGAATACACGATAATCTGCCAAGTGAGGCCCTGCTCCAAAGACAGATGATGCAAAAGTATCCCAGCTGTCCGACCATTATTGGGGTTAATTTGGAACCAGTGAGCTCCGTTGCTGCACCAGTTCCTCCAGTAATGAGAGGAGAGGTGTGCTGCGCTGTGTCGTGCTGTGCTGTGTTTTCACAGGTGGGCAGTGGACCCAGACTATCCATGATGGATGGATGGGGAGGCACCAACCCCTGGACAGCTGTTTCACCAAGACTCCCAGCTTGTAATTAGGTTCTCTGTGTACTGGATATTAATGAGCATATAAATTCATAATTGTTCTGTGTCGTTTGTGTCTTCTTTTCCTTTCTGTGTGTTTCTTTTTGTGTCTTGATTTTTTGTTTGTTTTGCTTCTCTTTCTTTCTTTCTTTCAGCAAATGAAGTTTTTCAGTTCTGATCTGTTTTTTTTTTTCAGTTTCAGTAGTTTTGTAGTTCCCCAAGAATCCTAAAAAAGTAAAAATCTGTGAAATAAAAAACAACATATTTCATAGTAGAGGTGTAACACCAAAACCTCAAGGTATGATAATGACAAGGTAAAAAGTCTATTAAAAAATATTGCAATCTTAAAAAACGGAAATGATGGCTTGAAGAATTTTCTGTTCATATAAAATGTATTTTTCCTTTTAACTTCCTTTACTTTTTTAATTAAATAAAGTAAAAAGTAGCCTGCCATGACCTAAGCATGTGCAGAAAACAGCATGACTTGTTTCTGGCAATGAATGCTTGAATTACGTTTGTACAGTTGCACAAAAAAAACAATGCAGCAGTCAGTGACAGTCCTTTCATGAAATAAAACAAAATAATTAACCATGTGATCGTCACAGTCAGTTTATTGTGATATTTGATTTATTGTTATGTCCTTATTTAATATAAATGGCTGTCGAAGGGTTAATGTGGGTCAAAATATGTTTAATTCATTCACTGTCTACAGTTCTCATGGGGTTCTGTCCCTTAAGTTCCGTCCAGTTCAACGTTCTCTCGTATTTCTTGCTGCTAATACAAAGGTAACCTTTGTCCTTGTTCTCTGTTAATGTGACAGCGCTGATCCCTGAGGTGCTGTCAAAAGTACACCAGCTCCACAGAGAGCTGCACAGGAAGAGAAAGGAACCTTTTTTTTTTCCCCTAATAAAATTTCCATTGCCTGATTTCACATTTACAGTCAGTCTTAGAGTAAACCCCAGCCGAATCCAAAACTGATTGGAACCTTTACTCACAAAGCAGAAAAAAAAGGGCCACTCTCTCAATATTCCTTTGAAGTGGAAAATCAGGCAATGGTGAAGTTCAGTGGGTTTGGGTGGGATTCACATGAATAAAATTGGATGGCCCGCTTTTTTCCATTTCATTGAATTCAGATCAGGACACGACGCCAACTCTTAGATGTGTCGCAGAATTTGGCACCGTTGGCGGTGGCAGAGACAGCTGTATCCAGCAGCCCCCCACCCCCCACCCCCCACCTCCATTAAAACTAGAAAACTCAACCACCCACAACGCTGCTGCATTTTGATCATCCTGTTCTTTGTTATGATTTATGGATCCGTCTCTTTCATCACGTTCGTGTTCTCTGCTGCTTTCTTTGAAAAGAATGTTCCAAATTTCACAGTGTTGTTCTCGTCTTGCACACAATTGTTCCCCAGATACGCTGTCATCATCATCATCATCCTGCCCAACACTTGGCTGACAGGGATCTGTAGTCTTACCAGAACTGGGACAGCCAGAGACAGGCAGATGTTTGGAGTGGTGTCTGGGTGTGACCAGGGACTATATCAGAGCACAATAGAAACCGCAGGACAGGCTTCCCCAAAGTAATGACGCTGAGTGCGAGCTGCTGCATTTTCCTTTGTGTTCACCAGCTTACATCAGCCAGCCGTGATGCAACATGGCAAAGAGGCTCACAGAAGACATGTTGGCAATGTTGCAGGATAGCACTTCGAACGTGAACTCTGCATGACAGCACCTTGTGACATTTGCAGCTTGTCAGGAGAACTCGGATCACGGTTCTCTTTTTAAAGCTGAGGACTGGCGCTCATAGTCCTCTGACCGTTTGATCGCACTCCCCCTCTGCTCGCTCACTTTCAGCTGAATCTGAGCTCGGTGGAGGAGAGATAAAATTACACTTGTGTGGATTTAGAAATGCTTGAACCAGATAGAGTACAAATAAGATCAAATGTGCTAGGTAAAGAGATTTGTCACACATTTGTACAAGTGGACAAGTTGTGCAAATAATGTCTGTTGATAGAGATGATTTTTGGCATGTGTGGTGACACTGCGGCACTTCTCCTCCAGTTACGACAAATACACCTTTTCCTCTCCCATATTGACTTATACTTAGGATATTGTCTGATAGATATTCAATAGGTTTCCCCTTTTTCTTTTTCAATTTAAAACCTTATAGTCCAAAATATTTTTTTAAATTGATAGTTTTACAATCCAGGAAATATACTAACTGTCCGGGAAATATGAAGCTGCTGCCAGAATTCAGTTAGCTCAGTTTAGTGCAAAGCCTGGACACAGGACATAGGTTAAAGTCCTGATGCCCTCCCCTCCCCCCAAACTTTTATGGAGCAACATCATCATGCAGAAACTTAAGTCAGGTCACATGGGGCTTGGGAAAATAGCCTTTTGATGCTAAAACATACATACATATTGAACACGCAAGTAAATAAATAATTTCAATCATGTCTCAAAAGGAGTAGAGAGAAGTGTATACCTTTCAAGTTCTAACCCCTTTTATCTATTTCATTTCCAGCTTTTTGCCCCAGTTTTCATTATCAAATCAATCAAATCAAACAAAAATAGACATTCATAACACAGCAAGAGCAAATGATCAGAAAAACAAACAAACAAGACAACACAAATCAAAGTCAACCCACACATCCTGATTGTTTGATTTGATTGTTCGAATTTAAATTCTGGGAAGCTATAGAAAAATGCAAAAACCTCAAACAACAAAACAACAACAATGGACCCGCCCTTTAATGAAAGGTGGATAGTCTTATTTCTCTAAATTATTAATTATTCCTCTAAGATTTGTGTACATTTTAGTAATATTGTTCCAGGGATTTTGTAACGTTGAGTTCGAATGTTCATTAGCTTTACAAGACAATCATAACCAATCTCATGGTCTTCATTAGAGTTTTAAAACTTTACATTTTTAATTTTTTTAAGTTATAAAGTTACTGCATGCTTAATTGTGACCTCACCATGCAAGTCTACACTGCAGTGGAGAGTAAGATACACACAGTAGCAACAATAAAGCATGACCAGCAACTTAGACGAACTTTCCGTCCTCTTCTTTGGTGAATTTATTTCTGTTTGCTGTGTTTCTATTGTAGCTTGTTGTACAAGAGCCCGCAGTCACGACATGTTTACGCAACACACGAGGGATGAATGAAACAGCTCTTCACATGTCGTGTATTCACCTGTGGTACGGTTCCCTTTCTGTATGTAACACGCATTACTGTCATCCATAATGCTCTTGATGCACTGACTTCTTCATCAGAGCATCAGAACGCCAACCTTTATTTATTGGAACCTATAAGTAATTTAGAAGCATAAACAATTCTCCATAAACAATACATGAGGGTGACAACCGACAAAAGGTAACAGTCAACTGATTACGTGGCGAACGGATGGGAGGAAATCACCAGAGAATGCTGACAGTCACTTCTGATTACATTAGAGCTCCCATCATCATAATATATTCACCGTCTTAGGAGAAACAGATATAAAGATGTGATGCTGAAAATAGATTTGTGGATGCAGATGAAGAAGGCTTGTTCTTTCATTTATTTAATGCTTCACCTCGAGATTCAAACCACGCTGCTTCTGTCCCGTCAGGACGGGATCAAGAATTTCCACAGAATTAGATGCCAATCCAAATAATAACTGATGTATAAATACCCAAATAGAAAGTGCTCAGGTTCAAGCTGAGGAGTTAAATAATAATTTTTATGAATTTATATCATCTCATTGTCCTGTCACATCTTATATTCTGCAGTGCATCTTGATGGTAGTGATATTATTGTGAGATACATACAAATCACATTATTATAATTAAGGAATGAAGCTCACTCTCAAGTGTATATAATCAAAATGTATTCATGTTGTTATATCGATTTCCCTGGAACACATGGGGTCTGACTAACTGGAAAACAACCAGTCACAGCAGTAGAAAGCAGTAGAGATTTTGGGATTTTACCAAAGTGGATAAATACAACATGTATAAACTCGAAACTGCTTTGCTGGTTAAATCAACTCAAAGCTGGCACTAAGATTTCTGCTGAAAAACCTTATTTTTTTCCTGGATATATTTAGCTACTACACTTGTAAACTTCACATGTATTTTTAAGCTAGTAGCACCATGTTACAGACTCACGGGCACAGCTGATGAAGGATGCTGAACAGTTTCTGCGCAATCCAAATATTTCCTACAACTCCAAGGAGCATTGTGAAGTCCAAAGGTCAAAATTTATTGAACAAAGGTAGATGTAGTAATTTCCAAAATTCACAACATGTTTCATATAACGTAGTGTTCTGCTTGAATCCATATTTGTTGGCGTTTACTCTTTCAAAAACATGTTCACTGCTGCCAGCCGCACAAAAGGAAGGCAGCAGCAAACTAACAGCAACAAAAGTTATATTCATTAAATAAAGTTTTTGATTGATTTTATTTTATTTTATTTATCACATTTGTAAAGAAGACATAAACAAAACAATATGACAAAATAACAAAAATGTGCAAGCGAGACGAAAAGCCCACAAGGCTTATGGGTCTCCCCCAGTTTTAAATTGAATTATAATCAAAATTCAATTACAAATACTGATGATTTCTTGTCTAAATATTTAGGTTCAGAACCTTAAGTCCCTTTTTGCAGTTTCACACAGATAGGTAATATGAAAAGAAAAGAAAAAAAATTAAACCAGTAATGTAGTAGTAGGAGGGAAAAGAAGAAGAAAAAATTATGCAAAAAAAGACAAAACAAAGAAAAAGTAACAACAACAGCAAGAATATCCCTGCAAAATGACCATGACGAAATACAACAAATATCTCAAAAACTAATGCCAGTTCAAGGATTTTCCAAAAAGGGTGTTCTTCAGATGTTTTTTAAACACTGCCAAGGACTGACATGGGAGCTGGTTTAAATCATTCCACAATTTGGGCCCTAAACATTTGACAGAAAACTGGACGAGACGTGTGAAGGTGGGTAGATTGTCTGGTTTTATGGGAATGATGATCTGAATTAAAATGAAAATAATTCCTGAAAGTTTCAGGCAAGCTAACATTTTTATGAACAACTTTGTAAACAAACTCATATATTTTAAGTCTCTTAATGTCAAGTACAGACAAAATATTCAGCTTATGGAGCAGAGGGTGTCCTGGAATTAGAAAATGTTACAGCTCTAATGAACCAATCAAGTTGATTTAATTATTCTATAATTGTTACTTTAACAGCAGCAAAAAAAAACCCAGCCCTACAGGAAGTCACAGTTTGTATAGAATGAATCACAATGTTTGTTTATAGTATCTTCCAGGCAGAAAACCCCGGCGTCACACACGTTCAATTTAATGTCATGCAGCATGTTGATTTTTTTTTTTTTT
>JAJHUR010076328.1:0-10664 GCA_027495735.1 Lutjanus campechanus | reverse complement strand
TCAGGAGAGATAAAGACCCAATAATTGCGAGTTTCCTTCCTCTTTAGAATTAAGCTCAGTACAGCCAAGTGAACATGTTTTACCTTGCTTGTTGGAGAAAGATGTCTGACAGATGCTGCCACTTCTTCTGTTTTCTTCTCAGTGTTGAGACTGAAGGTGGTGCTGCAGTGAACTCAGTCAGAGGGACGGACATTTTTATAGAGGAGAAGTTGACTGTGGACAACCCCTCAGAGCGGCTCCATGACCTTATTTGAACATATTTTTAAAAAATGAGAAAGACGGAAGAAGAAGGTCTTTTCTTGTCTTTGTAATGTGTCTAAGCTTTTACATAGGAAACAACAACTCCTGCATGATTTTCACATTGTAATGCATCAAACATCTATAAGAAGCAGTAAACATATCATCACTAAATGAACTGATGCACACTTGGACCCTCTTTCGCCTTCAGAACCGCCTTAATTCTTCATGGCATAGTTTCAACAAGGTTCTGGAAACAATCCTCAGAGATTTTGGTCCATATTGACATGATAATATTGCTGCAGATTTGTCGGCTGCACATCCATGATGTGAATCTCTCGTTCCACCACATCCTGAAGGTTCTCCGTTGGACTGAGATCAGGTGACTGTGGAGGCTGCTGGAGTACAGTGAACTCATTTTCATGTTCATAAAACCAATTTGAGATGATTTGAGCTTTGTGACGTGGTGCGTAAGATGGGTACACTGTGGTCATAAAGGCATGGACATGGTCAGCAACAATACTCAGGTAGGCTGTGGAGTTTAAATGATGTTCACTTGGTACTAAAGAGCCCAAAGTGAGCCAAGAAAATATCCCCCACACCTTCACACCAGCAGCAGCCTGAACCGTGATATGAGGCAGGATGGATCCATGCTTTCATGTTGTTTAGGCCAAATTCTTACCATCTGAATGTTGCGGCAGAAATCAAGACTCATCAGACCAATTTGATTTCCAATTTTGTTGAGCCCGTGTGAACTGCAACCTCAGTTTCCTGTTCTCAGCTGACCGGAGTGGCACCTGGTGTCATCTTCTGCTGTTGTGGCTCATCTGCTTCAAGGTTTGACGTTTTGTGCGGTCAGAGATGGTCTTCTACATTCCTTAGGCCAGAGCTATACTTACTGTTTGACCATGCATTTGCGTAGACAACCAGCTGCATAGTGAAGCGAACTGTTCATGACGCTGCATCTTGTCTACGTTACAGAAAACACCACTAGAGGGCACAATAGAGGACTCAGACCGTGAGTTACATGATTACTGCCTATAAAAACAAAAGAAAGAAGAAAACAAGCACAGTTTCCATTTATTTTGATAGGTTTGGACATCAACTGTTGCTAGCTGTTATGGCCAATATGTTTGTGCAGCAGCAAGGGTACGTTGTAAAGATGAGGGTAGTTGCAGACTTGTTCAATGACCCTGTCGCTGCATTCTGTTCCCACACTGTCCCAATCGATCATGTGTTTACTGCATCTCCTGATGCATGGCATTAATTTCTGAGGTCGTGCACAACCGACGCTCCAAATGGAGGCAGGATATGAGTGGTTATTTGAGTTACTGTTGTCGTTCTATCATCTGGAACCAGTCTGTCCATTCTCCTCTGACCTCTGGCATCAACGAGGCATTTTCACCGACAGAACTGCTGCTCACTGGATATTTTCTCTTCTTCGGACCATCTCTGTAAACCCTAGAGATGATCGTGTGTGAAAATCTCAGAAGATCAGCAGTTTCTGAAATACTCAGACCAGCCTGTCTGTCACCAACAACCATGACATGTTCAAAGTGACTTAAATCACCTTTCTTCCCCGTTCTGATGCTCAGTTTGAACTTCAGCAGCTTGTCTTGACCATGTCTATATGCATAAATGCATTGAGTTGGTGCCATGTGATTGGTTGATTAGATATTTGTGTTGATGAGCAGTTGAACAGTTGTACCCAATAAAGTGGCCAGTGAGGGTATCGTCTATTGCCAACCAATTTTTTAAATTTATTTTCTTTTAACATTAATTATGAACCTTAAATCTTAAACGACCCCGCCCACACACACACACACTCCTCCCTACACTCAGTATAATTTATTTGCCAAAAAAGAGACAAAATGCACAATAACCAAAGTCGAAGATGAATTTGACTAATAGTATTTTTCCCCTTTTTCTATAGCTGTTGTGATAAAATCACTATCATGAATGTTTTGGCCACAAAAACCATGTGATACCTGTACAGGCCTAATTCAAAGTAACTGTACTTTCTGACCTCAGAAACATATTTTGGAGAACTTGTTGTGAAAGTGTTTTTTTGTGGTTAAGATGGTGAAACTAAACCCACCCGTTCATTTTGACTTGCAGATTGAGGACAGAGATAAAGACACACAGAAGGAAGGTCAGGTCATGTTAGCTTCTTCTTCTGCTGCTGCTGCTGCTGTGAGGTAAACAAAGAGGAAGAGTAGCATGAGTTTTTCTTCATCACAACAATCAGCAGGATGCGTCTCCAGAGTGTCTTAGTGTCAACGTCTCATAAAAACGTGGAATGAGAAATTACAGACATTCTAAGATTTAACTGAGCTCCCGCCGCGTCTCTATTGAATTTCATTTACAAAGTCTTTAATTTCATTATTAAAGGCCTTAATTTTTTCTTGTCCTGTTGTAGGATTACACACTAATCTAATAAATAACTGTTTAATGTGTAGAACATGTTGGTGTAGTTCATTATCACTGTTTCCATTGAGATGATAAGTTTATAGAGTGACTTTTCTGTTGTAAACTGTGTGGTTTGTGTGTGTGTGTGGCAGACACTGTTAAGGCAGTATCTTACGCTGATCTAAAGTGCAGGTGGAAAGCATCAGGCACAATGGATTTAAGTTATTCAAGGTGTCTTCAAATATAAAGAAATAAAGAAAAGACCTTCAAGAGGAAAGTTCAGAGGTCAGATGAAAAAACAACATTGAGCTACTGGGCCACAATGACCAGAAATCTGTTTGGAGGAGAGGAGGTGAAGCATTTAACCCCAAGAACACCGTTTGGCATGGTGGTGGTGGTTTTATATTCTGGGGCTGTTTTGGTACCAGTGGATCTGATGTTTTACAGAAAGTAAATGGAATAATGAAGATGGAGGAAGAGTTTGGAGTTTTTGTTGGTTACTTCCTGTTTTATTTTGTAGTCTTGGTCCTCCCTCATGTGTCTGGTTTTTACTTCCTGTCTTTGTCCTTTTCCCGCCCTTTTGATTCACCTGTTTGTCCACCTGTGTCTGATTAGTTCTCTGTCTATTTAGTCCTTGTGTTTCTGTTTCTTTGTCAGTTCGTTGTTGTCCAGCGTGTCGTCCTGTATGTGTTTGGACATATTCTTGTTTCTTGGACTTTTTGCATTTTTGCCTTAGTGGAGTCTTTTGTGTTTCTTTTGGACTCTGGTTTTGACCCACTTCACTTACGTAAGCTGTTGATTGTTTTCTTTATTAAATGCACTTGAACTCTGCCTCCACCGTTTCAGTCTGCATTTTTGGGTCCACTATCTAGTTTTGCTTTGACACATAATATTACAATCATCAGCCAGAAGGTTGAGTCATGCACGCAGTCGGGTATTTCAACAAGACAGTGACCCCAAACGCACATCAAAAGTGGAAAATAAATGACTAAATCGGGCTAGAATTAAGGTTTTACCTGTGGACTGTGTGGAAGAGACAGGTCCGGGTCAGAAAGGCAACAAATATTGTTTTACTGCACCAATTTTGTCAAGAGGAGCAGTCAGAAATACAACCAGAAGCCTGTGCATGGCTACCAAAAGAGCCTAATTGGGGTGAAAATGGCCAAAACAGACATTTAACCAAATATTAGCATCACTGTATGTATATTCTTGACCCAGCAGATTGTGGCATGATATGCATGCTCCTAACAAGTGCATGCAAACTTCTGACCACAACTGTAGGTTGAATATTGTGGAAGAGGCCCAAAAATGTTGTGACATATTTTATATTAAGCCTCATTGCTCAGCCCTCCATTTAAACTTCTGCCTGACACTCACTGACTGACATTATTGGACATTTATTTTTTTATTTATTTGAAGTTGTATGATTTCCTGTTGGATTTTCCACAATGAGACACAAAATGTTGGCAAAGAGACACAATACAGCTACAAAGAACTGAAAATGGGCACAAAAAGACATTAAAGAGATATGGACAAAAAAATAACCTCAAAGAGAGGCAAGATTAACAAAAACGGATACAAAACAGACACAAAGAGATGCTAATGACAAAAAATAGATGAAAAATGGACGACAATAGATGCAAAACATCTACAAAGAGAGATAATATGGTTGCAAAGCGATAAAAAATGTCTACAAGGAAACAGTTTACGCCAGTTTATTAATAAAACAAGAAAGACTTTCAAATATAACAACCATTTTTAATAATTGCTTTTAGAGCATCAACCTGTTTTGTTTCACTGCTTTTTGAAACCTTGGTCTCTGACCTGAAATGATCTATACATACCTCTTGCTTCATCTGTCAGATAATGTTTATGTGTTTTAGGTTTCTTGTCAAACAAACTCTGCTTTTTCACTCTGACTTGCAGATTTCAACAGAAAAAGAGAAGGTCGTGGTCATATCAGTCAGCAGCAGAGGTGTGAAGGATTGTTTGGATCATTTCGTAAGGCGCCGCACATCTTTAAACATTGAGCAACAATTAAAGCTGTAACAGGCAACAACTGAACACACACAATGCAAAACCTTCCATGTCTGTGTGTGTGTCTCAGCAACTCGGGTCACTCTCACTGGGACCCGTCTTCTCAAGGACGCCATTCCAGCACTTCACAGCCTCAGGACAGAGCGCTCCAGGCTTCAGAGGCAGCTGTGACGGGTCAAACCAAGTCAAGTCAAGCCAGTATGGAAAAGAGGTAACTGCTGTTCCCCCAAACGGCTGTTCACCAATGTTTGTCATCATGCTTCTTCACCACTCGTCAATATGGACGAACATAATGTCCTATATCCTGTTGTAGGCAAAGGAAGTATGAGAAATCTATTGCAAGTTGTAGGATTCTCTGCAGGATTTTCCATAAAGAGACACAAAATGTCCACAAACAGACATGAAACTAAACTACAAAGAGGAAACTGAGGGACACAGAGATGAAAAATTGGCACAAAAGGGCGTGCATAGAGACACAAAACAGGTAAGACAAGATAATCAATAAAAAATATAGAAAAATAAAATATAAAAAAATATAAGCAAGAGGATATATTAAAAAACATGAACAATTTAAACAGAGGAAGTAAAAATGAAAATGAAAATATAAATAGGAGCACCATAAACAGGGTAAATATAAAAACAAACAATATAACTAGACTGAATTTACTCCATTGCACAGAGGGAATATTCACATTGAACACAGAATGATGATAATACACCTGATTATTGCACATTGGAATTAAAATTCACCTGCATTAAATATTGATATTCCACACTGAACGATAATACACCTCACTGAATTATTGAATGCTGCACACTGAAATCATGAATATTGAATTGTAAATATATTGCACAGTTTGAAGTGATGTCACACCTGAAAATAAGTACCAATACTGCACAGTTGGTGTGGATGGATGGTGGTGCAGACTGATGATTGTCAGCTTTGGTGAGTTTGTGATCTGCTGGTAGCAGTGCAGGGTGAAGTCTGACAGCGGCAGGAAGGAAGGACGGACCTACAAAGAGAGGCAGTATGGAGAAAAGTAAACAAAGAGATGCAGAGATGCAGAACAACTGGGGTCATTTTTCTGCATCATTAATGACATCATTGCATTAGTTCTTCTTTAAGTGCAACGCATGACAGCATATAGTGCTTGTTTAGTGACCATCTGTAGTGCACTACTTTTCTCAATGCATTGTGGGATACTTTGAGTACATTATAGGGTATAATAACTGTATACATTCAGATAGCGTTACAAAATCGCAAACTCAGTGGTCTATATAGTGAGGAGTGAGTGATTTCAGGTGCAGCAAAAGAGATGCAGAATAAACACAAATAGATGCTATTTTGGCTGTGACTGGAAATGAGAAAAAACAAACCCCAGGCTGGGCTAATAGGGCTAATCCTATTATATACTGGGTGAAATGGTCCTTCCACTCTGAGGGCAGTCAATACAGTATGTATTCAGAAAATGGAACGAAGAGAATGAACAGGCCTGTAAAAAGTCTGACCAATCCCTGCCTTTTGATCCGAGTAGAAAGAACCAATCAGATGCCTTCGTGTCTCCTGCTGCTCCCGCCCCCCTCTGTCCCTCCCTCCTCCCCGCGTGCGCACTCTTCGCGTTTTACCGTTGCCCGGAAATATTCAGCACACCCCTCAGCAGAAGCACAAGTTAGCAGGAGAATAAGTTCATGAGAGAAGTATAGCAGAGAAAATGCAGACAAAAATAACACTTCAAGCGTTACTTGTAACGGCTCGCCCCGCTAAACGGAAAGAAAAGAAATACGGAGGCAGAAAAAGGCTGCGACGAAAAAGTCTGGATAAAACTAGAGGACAAACCAGAGTCAACATCGGTGCAGCCTTTGAGCGGTGGAGACAACTGAGGCATCTGAAGGGCCTGAAAAGTGATGCAGAGGTTGCTGTGTTTCTGTTGGACAGGTAATTATTTGTTTTGCTTCAGGGGGATTTGTTACTTTCATGGAATATGTAGCGTTTGCTAACTTCGCTACTTTTGTAGCTCGTATTAGCCCAATGCTAACATTAGCTTCTCTGTCGGTGTAAGCCGGTCGTCGGTATATACTGCTTATCTAACTATATGATCTGTGCTTGAGGTGAGTGAGACATGAGGTGGTTTGGTTGATGTTCAAAATGTGCTGAAATGGCCGAGTCGGCTCGCCTCTGTCCTGTCAGGTGCGCGTTCAAGTGTGTGGGGGCGTGGCTTTGGACGGAGCACTGACGGGAGGGGGAGGAGCTTAGAGGAGCTGCCACTTTCAAATCTTGCTAGCTCTCCAACATTACCAACTATAACTTTAATAGATAACTCAGTATTGCCCATATGTGTGAATGAGTGGCTGTTTGTCATAGATGGGTAATATTCAGTCTGACAGCATGTGCAATATTACTTTTTATTACTTTTAAATATCACTACCAGTTTAGCTTTTAATGTCACTGCCTTTGTGTTGCACTTAATTTTAGCTTAGCATAAATGCTACTTTTGTTATTCTGTTAGACACTGTTGTCAGGCATTTACTCCTTAAACACTTTATATTTTATGTTTCACATTATATTTTAATACTCTGATGTTTCCTATGTTTTTTATTCTTATGTACTGTAATTTTGGAGCAATCTCAGGCACAAGAATTTCCTTAGGATTAATAAAGTCTTATCTTATGTTGTGGATGGAAAATTAAGTCAAACTTTAAAAAGAGAGATTCATTATCCCTTTCTTAACATGAAAATGCCATGTACTACAATGTAAAAATTCGTATTTTAAAACAAAAATCTAATAACCGCTCATTTTTTTGTTTTCAGTACCCATCTCTGAAAAGAAAATTCAATGACCAAAAAATACAGACTCATTTGGCACCTGCATAAGATGCACTGGGGTTTGGATGTAGTATAAAGAGGCAGAAAGTCGACATCTGGAGCTTTGTGGATGATCAAACAAACACAGGACGTTTGATCAGGAGACTGGTGTTCATGTCCCATGTGAAACCAAAATGTTGTTGAAGGTTTTAAGATACAGTACATAATGTAATGTGCGTCACGTTACTTGTGTCATGTGTCTTCATTCATTTATGTCACATAACACATGAAAGTTAACATGCGTATTTTAACCCAAAACATGCTCTTGAATAAACCTAGTTTTGGTGGCTAAACCAACCCAAACAGTGACCAGTAAATAACATCAGTCATGTTTTGGAAAGTCTTCCTGGCAGCGTCTCATACAGACACTAAAACATAGCTTTTGTATCAGAGAAGTGTGACAAAAATGTCTATAGTGGACGACCTGTGTTTTAATTGTATTGTGTTTAGTGTTAACATTGTCTTAGTTACAGTTACAGTACAGTAACTGATTACACTGACTGATTACAGTCCCCTCCCAGTAGCCTGTCCAGCCACCTAAATTTTCCTCTCAGTTTTCTCTTGAAGTTTTTAACTAACTAACTTGTGAATTACGTCCTATTTTAGAAAGAGTTGCTATAATAAAACCAGAGTACATTTAGATGAATTTAATTCAGCCATCTAAAAGGAAATGTCAAGACAATAAACATCTTACAATTTTCAATAAAGAGAGAGTTTTTATCAACAGTTAAAACTTATGCTGTAAAGCTAAAACATGATTCGTTCAGACAGTTTCAGGGGAAATGAAACTCAGACTTGGTCCTGTTCTTTGGTACAGTCCACTGTCACTGAAACCTGTTATATTTTAACAACCAGCCATAAAAACATTATTGCTGGGAGGGAGGGAGGGAGGTAAATGAACAGTGGACGCTTCATAACACCTGTAATTCAGGTGATCAGTTCACTGTCGGCTGTCAGGTGCTGGGAACACAACTGCACCGATATGGACGCAGGTGGTTTTATTCGGCCTCGTCTCCTTCTCGTTTTCTCCGTTTGTGTGTGCGTCGTTACCGGAAGTCTTCCAGGTGAGTGGAGCCAGAACGGACGAGAAAATAACTGACAGATTTGACACAGATTTGATTTTAAACTGTTAACTGTAGGAAAAATATTCTGTTTTGTGTGTGTGTGTTGAAGATGCTGGATTTTTAATGACACTGGACTGCTGACTGCATCAACACAGATACAATGGATCTGTTATTTCAATCAGAGAAAAAGAAAAATATAAAGACATTTATCAGTACACGTAATCAACAAACGCTGGGTTAGGATTGATATTGAAGCCAAATTTTCAAGTTAAATGACATGTAGAAGTGTCGTTCTCCCCTGCAGTGGGCATCAGGCTGCCTCCCCAAACATCGATCAGACAGTCGGTGGTTCGACCTGCTCTTGTATCTGCATTTTAACTGCGTTAAATAAACTACGTCGTCTTAAAGTTGAAATAATTCTGTCAGTTTGAACATGCGTCACTTTGAGTTTTAGTGTTTCAAAGTCCAACATCAGGGTCAATGTGAATAAGATAAAACTGCTCTACAGATTAAGTGCGAGGGCGGATATTTCACGTCACAGTCAGATTTGTGTGAGGGTGGGGGAGGGCGAACGTGAACCGAACTCCGTTACAAAGGGACAGAGGAGGCGCTGTGCTGCTGCCAGAGGAGTGCTGACTGAGATTACTCCATGTATGAAAGTAAATTACAACACTGATGATGGTCTAAATACCTCACAAGATTTGTCTCATCTAGTCACTTAAGTTATTTTGGCAGAAAAAACAGACCTGTGGACCAAACCACTGTGAGGCATACGGGGGTGGGGCACAATCTATCAATACTTAAAAATGCATTGTTTTGTGTTTATAATTAGCACAGGTGCTTTGGCACAATACTGAATCTTACTAACTAACATTGATTAGACACTGACAGACAAGTGGTTATATTTTAATTTGTTTTAATCAAAATTATTACTTGGAACGATTCACAAGTGAATATTGGTAGGGACATGTTACTACTGCCCCCACCCAGTTCTGTACCCTTTGTTCAACAGTTTTCGAGTTTTCATTATATTGTAATGATAAATGCACTGATACATAACCACAATTTTATTTTTATGCCGATCTCAGCAGGAGAAATTAGATTTAATAACATAAACGTATATTTATAAAATCTGAAATATATTTGGGGTGTAACAATACCAAAATCTCATGATACGATAATACCAAGATAAAAAGTTCATGATGTGATATTTAAGAAAATATTAAGAAAAATGTAATCATTTATTAAATAATAAATCTGATGTGTTCATTAATTTAACTTAAAGTGCTCCTGCTTTCCTTTTTTACTCAAATGAAATAAAAGTAACCATCCATGATTGAAGCATGTGCAAAAAGTGAACACTAACCACAAGGTATTGTCACAGTCCAGGATGGTCTTGAAACACTGCTTTGTTGTGATATTCAATATATTGTTACATCCTTAAATATAAATATAAAATTAAAAATTATATATTTTCTTGTACTTCAAATACTTCACATTTAAGACGCTGAAATCTGAGAATTTTGACTTTTTTTCTGGAAAAAAAAAACTCAAGCCGATTAACAAGATAGTTACACATGACACATGATATTCATCCACCAGTGTCTGCTTCTCATTTACAGTCTCTTGTGTTAAAGAAAATTAGTCACTTAAAAAGTGATGTCATCTTTGTCCTGTGTGTGTACCATGTTTTAAATAATCACATTAAATTTCTAAATTTAAATAAGTTAACTCTGGCACAATACATATTTTTTCTTGATCAAAAGTTTGAAAATACCAGTTTAACACTTGTTTTATCGAGTTAGAATCTCTAGAATGTGAAACAATGTAACGATGTATCCAGCACAGAGCGAGGGCTGGGTTAGCCTAGCTTAGCACAAAGACTGGAGGCAGATGGAAACTGTTAGCCTCGCTCCATCAGAGCTGTTTACACTTTGTTTTCTGTTTAAAAGAGACACGTGGTTTAATCCAACCTGATCTCATGGGATGGTGTATAAACATCGTGTCCAGGCATTTTAAGCTTTTTACGAGTTATGAAACGTAAACAATAGTCA
>JAJHUR010076327.1:0-10021 GCA_027495735.1 Lutjanus campechanus | reverse complement strand
GGTTGTTTTTTTGGGGGGGGGGGGGGGGGACTGAGAGTTGGGTTAACCAGGAATCATCATGAGGGACACAACAGCCATTCCATATATCCTCACATACAGTAACTTTACAGGTGAAAACATATAACAAGAGATTTAAAGGTTCAGCAGCAGTTTGTACAACCTGTCTGCCTGCATCTCAAGGGGAAAGTGCTTTTACCTGCTAGGAAAGGCCACACTCAAGGCAAAAAGCCTGCTGTCACAGCTGGCAGGATGCGATTTATTGTACAAATGGGGATAGAATTGTGCACTCAGACGGCCTCTCCTCAAAGACATTCCCAGTGTTGCACTCGTGCACGCAAAAAGTGACAGAAGTCCTTACATGAAGAATGAAAAACGAGAGCTTGAGAGAGAACTTCAATTCTCGAATACTTTATGAATTCGGTACACGTGGCCAATCACTGCTAAATTGTTGGTCGCAGACCGCAATGGTGATCGGAAAGGTGAGGGGAGGGGGTCTCAGCACTTCGGCACTTCCTCTGGAGCACCAGCCACCTTAATGGCTAGTTTTTTTCCCCTGGCTGTCAGATTGTCAAATAGTTCTCCCCACACCTCTCCAACATCGCAGTTGGTGAGGCTGCATCCCAAACACTTTAGTCTGGTTGCTGGTCCTCTAATTTATTTTGGTCTTACTGCTATTAATGGCTTAAACACGTCTTATTTTAACTTACATTTATTCTGATTTTTTAAATGGCTTTCAATCAAATTATTCTTAGTTTACTAATGTGTAATGTTTTTTCTTGACTCCTTCATCATAGTTTTTGTGGCTTCTACATCAAACCAAGATCATGATCTTTCCCTGACCCTAATGAAGTGCTGCCAGTGCCTAAACATAACCATAAAAAAGCTGAATAATGCTGTAGTCACTGCTGTATTGGAGGATGAAATATTTTTTGAAGTAAACAAAAGTCAACAAACATTCAGTATCAACATTTTGGGACTAGAGATATGTTAATTAACAACATTTCCTCATTATGTTACGAGAAAAGTTAATCCACAAATTGTCTCAATTGTGTTTCCTTCAAAACATATTTGTTGGTGAAAATTAGTTGTATATAATAGTAGCATATCTGAGATATGGTCTTTCCAGCCTTGTCACTATAATCTCTGACTGTTAGCCTGCAACAGTTTTAGGTCTGTGGGAACTAGACCGCTCTGTAACAACAGAAATATCAAATAAAAAACAGTATTACATTGTTTACCATTCCTGTCTAGGCAAATGCATGAACTGCATGACATACTGTTAAGCGAGGTTACATTGTAGGGCTTCATTGTTAGTAACAGGCATGATCACAAAAGCCAATATGATTTTAAAAAAGTTTTTTCTCTAACAGAATCCTGTTCGAGAAAAAAAACAATTTACAAGGATTTATTGGCAGAATATAGCAGAGATGGAACATAAAAGTATGTTTTCATAAGCATATAATAAGCCGAAAATAAGAATCATTGTGTTTCCAGCATCTTATGTTTTAGTTATCTTGCTGGTGGTATGGACCTTTGTACTCTTTTTGCAAGTTTTGCAGCCAAAAAACAAAATCTTGCATACTGGTCCTTTAAATGCAACAGAATCCTTCAAGTATCTTTGATGAATGATGATTTTGCCATCTTCTGCTTAAAGATGATATTCTCAAAGGTTTTTCTTTGCATTGACATATATGCAGCTGTATCTGAATTTTCATACTTGAGTGAGGTTGCTTTTTGGCTTTAATTGCCCTGTAATGTGACAGTTAATCACTTTAATACATAGAATCATAATTATCTGTCAAAGCTGACCATATCAGCTACATAATACAATCAAAACTGTTAAGAGTGAAGCATAAAACAAAGTTTACTAATTGGCCTATGTCCAGATTTTTCATTGAAACAGTTGTCTTCATGATGGGTAAATGATGATGTATCACCAACATAATGCTTCACCTAATTTGCAAAGGTTGTTGTAGTGGCATAAACCATGCTCTGTTGGAATTGTGATTAATTTCTTGCTATCATTCCCCTGGGACAGGGGGCTTTTACTCTCAAGTGCTTGGGTCAATAGCCACTGATACACATGGGCAACCTATAAATCCATCCTTGTGTCCATTCTTTAAATAATTCATAAGGAGGTGGGTTCCAGCCCTGCATTTCGTGTGGAATTTGTCCACAAACTAGCAAGTGTCTGTCCTTAAACAGATTGTAGCTTGTTTTAATGCAGTCTCTTTCATCTAAATGATATGGAAACCAGCTCCCAGAGGAATTCCCAACCAGCTGAGAGCCACTCTGCAGGGCTGATGCTGCTGTTTTCTGCTCTACTCTGAAGGGAAATAAACACACAAACCAGCCCCGAGCATCATTATTCACTACAGCCGCACATAAAAGGACCAAAAGCCCTCAAAATCAAACAAAAGACAACAGCAGTTTTTTGTCCCACAAAACTCGCTGCACGTGGTATTTCTTGTAAACAAGAATCGTAAATTTTGAAACACACAATGAACCCGGAGTGTTTCACAATGTCTGTGTTTTGCACATGAAACTTGGGGCCAGACTCTTTGTTTTACTAAGGATGTCCTGTCTGACGGGACAAAGCAGACACGAAACGAGGAAAAGAGATGTAGCGTCTGTACACTGCTGAGCTGGTGTGCAGCCAATGAGGAACAGATTCCTGTTGACACAACTTTCGGTGTGAACCGTGTTTGCAGGGGTTTATGTTACGGAGGGCACCAGACGCACTGAGGACATTTACAGCAAACACAGGAGCGCTGAGACATTTGGGATAAAAGTTTCTGGATTAAACATACTCAACAAGCAAGGCTCCAGCCTCTTGACTCAGATGTCCCCTCTGGACTGGGGTTGAATTGATTTCCTCTGCTAAGCCAATAGATTACTGTTGACCCACAAACACATTAACTAGAAAACAGTCCTGTGTCTGACCCCGAATTGGGCCTCCAGCATCAAGCCTGTTTACATATATTAAAGCGCAAATCCATGACATCCACATCTCCCAGTTCTGACAAAAGCTAAGCCCTGGTTGATCTGGTGTTTCAGAGAGTAACATCACGCCTGTTTTCTTTTATGTTCTGTAATTTCAAGCGAGACCGGGTAACTTTTGAGAGAAGAAACAACACATTTTCTTCTCACAAATGAAAAGTATAATTCACGAGGAATAAAATGCACGATTTCTCAATTCAAAACGCACATAGATGTTGCTGTTACAGCCTTATTTGATCTGGTAGCTTGTGGTGGCTAATGCTAGCACATTTTTGGTTTTCCTCAATAATGCATGCTACTGATTAAGTTAAACTGGTCCAACACTACGGGAGTTTTGGGACAATTTTCCTGAGATTCAGCCTCCTGAGAATCGGAGGAGAAATCTCAGCAAGACTTCAATCTGTACCAGTGTTCAGCGCATTTTATCCAGTGATGTGAGGGGTTTATAGATCCAGTCTTAACCCACCTGAGCTGCTCCTAGAATCGAGGCCGTCCCAATAATTTTAAACATGTTTAAAGTTAAAATCTGGATGATTAGGTTTACAGAAGTGAAAAGGTGTTGCCAAGCAGCAGTAAACTTTCTAGCCTTTAATGCTAACATTAGCTTACATAGCAATGCTGACAGGTATTAAGACTGTTCAGTTCTAGCTAAAGAGAAGCTTTGTTTTTTCTTGCTGCATTATGACTCATTTCTACCTCTGCTACTGTTAGAATAGCTTAGCATTTTAATGTTTAGCCAGCAGTAGATCAGCATTTAGCAGTGGGTGCTGCTCAACAAAACTTACACTCACCTTGAGGGGGAACTCCATCAGTTGAACAGATCACAAGTTCAATTTATTTGTCACGAGGCGTTTTACACAACCTATGAAAACAGTTGAATAATGTCCTCTGAGGCTCTCTGTAAGTGTTACCCTGATGATGTCATGAGGGCTAAACTGTAGGATCAAGTGTTTTTTGGAGCATAACTCATACAAAGGCTAAAAGACAGGATTTCCTGGCCTCTGCTGCTACAATTTTGATCATTCTTTTGTCTTTTATCTTCTTTTCTGTCCCTTGTGAGTCCCCTAACTTTATGTAAATTTGACAGCACATTGCTGAAGTGACCCTTTAAGTTTTTCTGTAATGTTTTTTTTTACTTGAGGGTGGATGATAAATATTAAAGGCTCATACATTGTCAGTCAGTAATGGGAAAATTATATTTTTTTTAATTTATTATTCGGATAATGAACTCATAGCCCAAAATATCCCCTATTATAGTATCTTATTTGACAGATTGTGTCAAAGCATTAATTTAACTTTTTGGGCAAAATTCTCTATAAAAGCCAAATTATGTTGTGAACTTTTGATGTACTTCACTAAAAAAATAAGCAAAGATTTGAGGAGTTAGAACTTTTCTTTGGTCAGATTTGGTTAGGTAAGATTTATAGAATATTAAATCATCCATCTTAGCTCACTGCATCTGAGCCTTTCTTGATCTCAGATATACAGAAAGTACAGGTTGTATAACCCTTCTTAAAATAGAAAAATGTGAACTTGCCGGTTATCTTATCTGTATTGGCCCAGAGAAGCAGGTAATTATTGGTTATCCATAACGGCTGAGATATCACGCATCCCTATTTCACGTGTATTTCACATGTGTGTTAACTTATACTGTTACCTGTAGGCTACATAACTTGACTGATGATTTAACTTGACATTCTCACCTGTCACATACCAGACTTTGATCAAGAGTTTGATCTTTCTGAGTTGAGGACATCTGTCAGAACCAGTCTGGCAGGAACTTGTTTTCGACCACAAGTGTTGAATTGTATGAACCTGCATGACAACAGTATCGCATTGCCTAACTGACAAACGCTCTCATTCAAATCTGCGTGAAGAGGGTTATAATAAAGACGTGTGGGAAAGGAAAAGAAAAATGCTGATGAACAACTTTTAACACAAAACAGGGGCTTTGAGGAGAGGTGGGAACACATCATCAGCTCAGGTCACACTGCTGGTGTTTAATCTTGTTTACCCTTTCAAAGACCGCCTTGTATGGATAAGGCTGTTAATGGACCCTGATTGGCAAATGACTCCTATCTGTGGCGAGGCGAGCAGTGGTGTTGGAATATTCTGTGGCTGTTAATAGCTTTATTGAATCGGAAGTGCTGACCCCATTAAAAGCAGCTGAACATCCTAGACTAAAGTCAACACAAAGCAGCGCTGCCTTTGCACTTTGTCTGTGTATGTGTGTGTGTGTGTGTGTGTGTGTGTGTCAGAAAGAGAGAAAGAGAGGCAGCAGCACATGTTGCTCTCATGTGGCACAAATTCAATCTGGTCACCTATACAAACCAGTCCTGTGCCTTTGTTCAGTATCAGTCACACGCCTCATGTCACTGGGTTTCCTCATGCCAGGCCTGCTGTGTGTCACAACAAATGAATGATACTTTCTCTCATGACCATGTCATGTGTGTGGTGCTGAGGTTGGTCAACAGACAGGATGAATACTTTCATACAGAGCTCCCAAAATATATTTAAAAAAGTGTGGTAACACTTCATTTGCATAAGACATTATCATTGTCATTACACTGTCATAAACATATCATGATACCTATCATAAACATGAAGGAGTGTTTATGTCATTTGGTCAATCTAATATCATTTTTAATGCAAAACTCACATTGTTTGAGATGTCTTTGTTATGACAACTTGACATTAACCAAGACAACAGAACCTGTCATTGTCTTTGTCATGACAACTTGACTTGATTGTCAGATTTAAAGAAACTGTTTAGCTTCACGTATTAACATTACATGACACTGTCATATGTGGTTCGTTTTGACACTGGCTGTCATGAGGCCATTAAGTTTCCCTACACTGTCAAATGTTTATGTTACAATGAATAATTTCCTGGATTCCCAAATAAAATGGTACCATTTGGACTCGTGAATATTTTCCTTGACTTCGAGTAAAGCGTTGCATTTTGGACACTTAATGACAACAGTCATAAACATAAACATAAACATAAAGATCTCTTCATGTTCATGACAGGTGTTATGACATGGTTATGACAGTCTTATGCAACTAAAGTACTAATGCACTTTTTATGTATGACACATATTTTTTAAGCTCCATATGAGAGCATTCATCCTTTTTTTTAACCAACCCCAGCACCACACATGCTTATTTTTCATGAGAGGTGTAATGACATGGTTATGACAGTGTAATGGCAGTCTTATGCAAACAAAGTCTTAACACACTTTTTTATGTATGATAAATGTTTTGAAGCACCATATTAAATTATCCATCCTGTTTTTGAACCAACCCCAGCACCACACACTGGCATGATAGGCATCAGGAAATTGTTACGACAGTGTAAGGACAGTCTTATGCACACCCTTTAAAGTGTTGCCAAACTTTTTTTTAGTATGAAATATATTTTTGGAGCTCTGAATGAAAGAATTCGTCCTGTTTTTAACCAATCCCTGCACCACACACTCTATTTTTCATGGTCTGAGGTGACACAAGACCACGACAGGATATCATGCCTGCCTCTCCATTGTTTGTTTTGTCCAGGAAACAGGATATTCACATGAGGAGAACAAACCAGCTGACCACAAGGAAGAGTGACATTTTTACTTTTAAAAGAACAGAGGGAGCTTACAGACTTATTTGTCTCCAGTTCTTTCAGTTTAAGGTGCACCACAGGTGTCTCCTATCAGTGTTTAAACTGACTAAAGTAACAATTAACATTTCTAGTGCAAGTTTCTGACCAGCAAAGCGCTCATGTTGACATGTCAACAGTTCAGCACCCAGCTGACATTCAGTCAGCAGAAGTAAAAGACATGTATATGCCAGTTCACAGGAGGCGTGGATCCATTTACACTCAAACAGAGCAAGTGAGAGCTGTTTTGGACTGATGTAGTGAGGAATAAGCACAAAAGACACGTTTCTCCACAGAAAATGTGCATACAACAGAGCATTTAAAGGTAACAAATAAAGAAAAAGACACGTTTTAAAGCACCAAACAAGAGCGAAGTGTGATTAAAAATTCAAAATAACAAAGCGATCTGTGAGGCCGCCAGAAAAGCTGTTACAAGTGATCACACAGCCGGCGATTGTTCAAATAAATGAGAAATAAGCTCTTAATTGTTTTGTTTGTGTGAAATAAAACGTTGCTCACCTTCTGTCTTTTGTTGTGATCTGATCGCTCCCACTTATTGTCTGTGAGCAGCGCGTCTCAGCCGGCACCGGTCACTCAAAATAAATCCACCTTTCTCCTCCCAAGCCGAGACTTTCACAATAAAAGACTTGCTCAAAATGAATGAAGATCTGCGGAGTTCATCGGAGGTCGGGGCTGAAAAGTCCGGGAAGGGAATCGGCTGCGGACTGTTCGGCTGTTCGGCATAATAACCTCCCGCACTCCACACAGTCGGTGAGTGAGTGAGTCAGTCCCATCCATCCACACTCCCCGCCTCCACCTCCTCCTCCTCCTCCTCTCCGCTACCTTCCACACATTCAGGATGGGACAGATGAATTTCCCTCTGCCGCTGCTTCAGCGCAGCGCGCGGCTGTTGGCCAATGGAGGAGCGCTCTCTGCTGCGGAAACACACTACTGACACTGAGAATGAATCCGAAATGAAAATAACATTAAACACTTTGTCAAGAATTATTCACTTTTTGTATCTACATGGATCAGGGGGAAAAAAATCTGATCCTTAGTTGTGTGTTCTAGTTTAAGATTTATATTACATTAGTGAAATCTTAATTTGCAACACACAGTGTTAGCCTATGTGTGCATAATTAGTACGGAATGCTATGGTAGTACTACTTGTAGACTTTCCTCATCTTTTTATACGACTGCTTTGCCTGGATTGTCCAATGTGCTCTTCATATAGATGTACACAGTAAAATATCAAGTAACTCTCTGGTTAACACTGTTGCCCTGGAGCCTGTGTGTGGAATAATCTTGTCAGAATCAGAGTAGAGTTCTCAGTGTAATAAAATAGTCTTAGTACCTTGTTCAATTATCAAATGGATAGTTTAGGGTGGATAAATTACACTACATGAACCATACAATCTCTCACTGACACAGGCACAGTGGTATAGTGGTGAGCTTCTAGATTACAAATACCTTGTATGTAATTTAAGAAATCAGGGAAAAAACTGTGTAAATAATATAGTAATTTTCTGTATAACAACAAGAAAAAAAAGTAATCCTAAAAATAACAGTTGTGTTGTTAATTTAATAGATAGATTTGATAATGTCTGTAAGGAGTTTGTATGTAATTAAAAAAAAAAAAGTCTTGGTTAGTCTTTGTTTCTGCTTGTTCAATTATCAAATGGATAAGTTTTATAATATTAGTTTGAGAAGAAGTTTAGGGTGGATAAATGACACTATATGAACCATACAATCTCTCACTGACATAGCGCACATAAAGGACCAGTGTGTAGTGTTTAGTGGTGAGCTTGCAGATTACAATCACCTTGTGTCACCTTTGCCAAAACGTGAAAGGCCCTCTCTAGAGCCATCATTTGGTTTGTCCATTCTGTGCTAGAAACACACGGTGGACTCCTTGTTGCAGTGGAAGACGACCTGTTCATTTTAAGGAAGTGAAAACACAGCGATTCTTAATTTCAGGTTATTGTACACTAATGAAAACATATGTATGAGTAGTATATTCCATGTTATATTCTGCCAATATATCTCACACACTGAAGATTTAAAATATTCTTAAAGCTGCACCAATAATCTTATATAAGTAATGGATCAAATTGCTACTGTAAACTACTGCAAAGAGTTCTTGTATCAGAATTAACTCACAGGGACTTGAGATTTGTTTGTACATAAAGTATGAAAAGGCTTGTAGAAACAGCTGTTTCGCCGCTTGCATCTCTCTCACACAGCTCTCTCCTTAATGATTGTCCCTTCACTTCCCTGTCGTTTCCCTTCTGTCTGTGGATTGTTATAATTAGGGGGAAATGGGAGTACGACTGAAAGTTATATTTACAACCACAAAAAGCAAGCAGAAACCAAACTAAGAGACATGTACTATCTGTCTGTCCTGTCCTATCGATCTCTTCCACTCCGTGTCAAAACCCTGGACAGCGTGGCTGCCCCTATGGCACACACACATGTTCAGAAATTACAATGTTATCAGCGAATGAACACACAACAGACAGACACATAATATATTTAAATTTATTTCAAGAAGATCATGTTTTAGAGCTCGCCCCAAATGTCCCAAACGTAGACTTTCAGGGGAGCCCATGTCCTTTTCAGGGGAGCCTCTTAGCCCCCCATAATTCAAACCATGCTGTTTTCTCTCACAGCTTTCATCGAAATTTTGAACAACAATTTTAAAAAAAAGCCTCCGACAGGAGACGGATGCTGTGCAGCTGACTAATTAGCAACTAACTGGTGAAAACAGTAAAGCATTTAGTAGCTAAATAATCTATCTATCTATCTATCTATCTATCTATCTATCTATCTATCTATCTATCTATCTATCTATCTATCTAATTTCACAAAATATGAGTACTATAAAAGAAAATGTTCCCAGACAAGTTATACCTTTGAAGTGGCATAAGTTCCAAGTTTGTGAAAACATTACATGTAACATTTTGGACACATTGTAGATTTTCCAGTGACTGCACAGTGAGGGGAAGGAAAGGAGTGCCACACTGTTGTGGCTTCATGGCAGGCTGAACAATGGAAAAGCCGAGTAATCCACAGAAACTGTGGCAAAAAGGAAGTGGGAGGGATGAAACTGTCCAGTTTATTACAAACCAGTTGAACCTAATGTCAGGGCAGCCACAAGGTGACGTTTCCTCGCCTATCTCAGCTGTGCATACACACAGAGGAGAGAACAAAACAAAACGAAACAAAAAAAATGGGGGGGGGGGAATAAAAGATGAGTTTTCATGTCTAGGTGAAGGCTGAGTGTGTTACTGGAGCAAAATGCTTTCTTCGAAGTCTAAATGAGTCACCCCAGGGACGGCCCCCATCCCCCTCCCCATTTGTGAGGATTTCTGCAAGCCC
>JAJHUR010076325.1:8273-38031 GCA_027495735.1 Lutjanus campechanus | reverse complement strand
GGGTCGGGTGCTGAGGAGGACCAGAGTGGCTAACAACCTGGAACTCGAACAGATCACTGTCCCCATCGGTGTCCTGCTGGTCATCTTTGAGTCACGTCCTGATTGTCTCCCACAGGTCAGTGAATCCCAGCACTTCCCATTAGTTGCTGGTCTGGGATCCTTTTTTTTTTTTTTTTTTTACATCATGTCATTGAAAGTCAATACCAGTTTTTCATATCTGATACAGATACAGAAGAAGAAAAATAGACCCAAGGCACTCTCCAAGTGGTTGTTTCATATTGAAATTCCAAAAACATAGACAATGTTTGTACATGTTGAAATAGAGCTGCGTCATAACCAGACAACACATACAGCAAACTTGAGTATCTGCTGATATCAATGCCAATCTGAAACTGATCTTAAAAAAAGATCTGTAGTGTTTGCATTTTCACTAAGATAACATTACATACCCCAGTCAGGTGATTTACTACCATAAGTACCATAAGTATTAGACGCCTCTTTTCTTCAGCCTGTTTGAGTCAGCAAGAGAAATTACACTACCTTGATGTTGCTTTTTCAACACAGTTTGAGTGCTTAGAGTGCAATATGACTGAGCAAATGACAGGTGCAGACAGATGATGTCATTTATCATATCACACACTTGCCATCCTAATTTGCTGGCAGCCTCTTGCAGGCCATAGAAAAAATCAACAGGACCATATCCAGCCTCTAGTTGAAAAGACCTGGTTTAGGCTCATGGTTGCTGATCCAGTGGGTTTGGCCAGTATCAGACAGATACTGATACTGAGTTACCGGATCAGCACATCCCTAATTGAAAGTTGAACACACATTTTCATGTATTTAATATTGTGTTTCAGGTGTCAGCTCTGGCCATTGCCAGTGGAAATGCTTTGTTACTGAAGGGGGGTAAAGAAGCTTCCAACAGCAACAGGATTCTACATCAACTCACTCAGGAAGCACTTTCTATTCATGGAGTGTCCGACGCCATTCAACTGGTAAAACTGAACGCGTTACGTTAATGAAACACATTGTGAGTTTTTACATCATTGATATGCTTAAATTAACCTTAACCTTGTGCAGGTGAGCACGCGTGAAGAGGTTGAGGATCTGTGCAGACTGGACAAGTTGATTGACTTGATCATTCCAAGGGGCTCGTCCCAGCTGGTTCGGGGCATCCAAAAGGCAGCCAAGGGTATTCCTGTACTGGGCCACAGCGAGGGCGTCTGTCACGTCTATATAGACAGTGATGCCAGCATAGAGAAAGCTCTTAATATTGGTATGTGATTCCTGGCTGGGTGTAGCTATTATATTTTATTTTATGCATGTTGTCCAAGAGTTGTGGTTATGAACTGCTAAATGAATATGTATGTTCTAACTTGTGTTTCACTCTAGTCAGAGACTCCAAATGTGACTATCCTGCGGCCTGCAATGCCATGGAGACCCTCCTTATTCACAGAGATTTGCTCCGAACTCCTGTATTTGACCAGATCATTGACATGCTGAGAACAGAACATGTAAGAAACATGCAGCGATGCTCTATAATGTTGGGTATCACAGTATTATACACCGCATCACAATTTGTAGTTTCAGCTCCAGAAATGGTAACAAACTTTCTGGAGAGTTTTCAGGGTGCCTGCGGCAGTTAAGGTCTTAACAGTATTAACTTTTGTTTACAAAGTCTAATATATGATATGATTCATTATGCTGACATTTTAGATTTGTTTCCAGTGAGATATTATTGAGTTTTTTTTACTGTTATTTTTTAAAAGCAGTTATTTAGCAATGAGTGTGTCAACCTGATTTCAGGCAATATGAATGTGCCTTTTATAATTTTTCTACCAAATTCAAGTAGTTGGTAAACACTTGTTTAGCTGTAAATTTCTCTCTAAGTGGTTCTGAAATGGTCTTTAAAAGTCTTTAAATTTAACGTATAGAACCCTGGCGGTGTCCTGGTTTGGCAGTTCAGGTCAAGAAAGAACGATTGTATTAGCTCATTTTTTATTTATTTTTTATTATTCTCACAAAAAAAAAAAAAAAATCATTGTGCCGTTCCTTTCTCTCAGGTGAGGATCCATGCAGGACCCCGGTTTGCATCCTATCTAACTTTCAGCCCATCTGAGGTGAAATCTCTGAGGACTGAGTATGGAGACTTGGAGTGCTGTATTGAGGTGGTGGACAGCATGCCGGATGCTGTAGACCACATCCACAAATATGGCAGCTCCCACACTGATGTCATTGTTACAGAAAATGAAGAGACGGCTGAACAGTTTCTGCAGCAGGTGGACAGCGCCTGTGTCTTCTGGAATTCCAGCTCTCGCTTTGCAGATGGCTACCGCTTTGGTCTAGGTAGGTGCAGTGTCAGGCGTGGTTTCGCTTACTGCTATCTGTGTAAAATCTTAAAATATATGTGTTGTTATAAGTGAATTTAACTTTCCATTTTCCTAAAAATGGGTCAGAAGAGTTTATTTTACTTATTTTGCAGGAGCTGAGGTTGGTATCAGTACAGCACGGATACATGCCAGAGGTCCGGTGGGTTTGGAAGGACTTCTAACCACTAAATGGGTCCTTCGTGGGGAAGGACACACTGTGGCTGACTTCTCTGAGCAAGGCAGTATGAAATACCTTCATGAAAACATCCCTGTCCCTCAGGGCAGCTTTAGTTAGGCGCCCAACCAAAGACCCGTCAACAGGAGTCAAGATACTGATGTCTACAGAGTTTACTTAGAGGTTTATGTCCGTCAGTGGCGCTTCAACTTTTTAGCTGCTGCTTCATCACCTGTATAAATCCACTGTGTTGGTGCAGGAAACGTGCATGCAGAACAGACGCTACTTTTGGACAGTGAAGTTTCTGCTTTTGTGAACCTGTGCATAAACCTTTGAATCAGTTTTTAAGATAATAATCTCCTGAGAAAATGACCTCTTGTTACAAAACTGATGAGAGGGAAATGTATTATGATTTAAAAAAAAAAAAAAAAAGTAAAAATAAACCAACCATGTATATGTGACACTATCATGGATGAAACATTAAGTACAGACAAAGCTCCTTTCCTCTGTAAGGTCATTTTAATGGTGGCATAAAAAAGAAATCACTGGCTCAGCAGTGATTTTGTAACTTATTTTTCTACATACGAACTTTCCCTTGGTCTTTTTGTAATTTACTCTAAGTGTTGTTTGTGCAGAATCCTGGTTCAAATTTATTTTGCCGTTCTTCCTCTTTTCACAGATGATTTAATAAATATGCTGTACAGTTCTTTACTCACGATTTTGTGTTTTATGTTTCTCAACTTCACACTGAAAGATCCAAATCGTAATGTCCCTGGTTTACAAATGCAGTCGGTGTATAGGCAGATTTGAGATATTTAACAATTTAATCAAGTTAGATTGTTAAATAATCAGTAATGATAACATTAAGTTGGTTCCCAAATGGTGCACTGTTGGCACCCTGGTGTGCCATGGGATCTTGTGACAACAATACTTTATTACTACAATATACAACTTCACAGAAAGTTATTAATGCAGTTTCAATTAACAATGTTAGCCCTTTGCACACACCAATTTTCCAATACAGATGCAACGTCTACACTCTTGTGTGGTTACCAGATGGTGGAAATCATTAGTAGCTGGTCGGTGTTGCTGCTTCATTGTAATTTTATAAAGTTTAAAATGAATTCTTGAATTTTTTTGATGGGGGGGCATTGTCATGCCTATATTTAGATGGGACAGTTGAAGACATTACAGGGAAGGGGGAGTGAGACTGGAAAGATGAATGGAATGGAACCCATGGTCACTGTAGAGGACTCAGCCTCAGTACGTGGGGCATTCACTCTACCAGCTGAGCTATCAGGGCACCCCTTGAATTATTTTGTTAATTGATATTTCATGAATAATATCATTTTTAATAAATTAGTAAATAAAAATAAATCTTTACCTAGCCATCACATGTTATAGAGGAGGGGTCTTATGGAACCCTTTTTCAGCTAAGGGTTCCATAAGACAGAGCAGGGATGCTCTACTACGTATATTGCATTTAACATTTTGGCTCCTCTCCCGTTTGCACTGACCCATTATTGCTAAATCAGGAGCATGGCTAATATTAGCTGCATTCACCTCACCCTCTAGACTTGTGATACTCAGCTTGCGGCCCCCGGGTCAACTGACACCCAATAGGGTGCTGGGTGGCCCTCAAATCATTTTGTGATTCACAGTGAAAATAAACTGATTCACACTGGGTGTTTTTTGATTGTTTGAACATGAGTAAATGTCCAATAATGCTTCATGGCTGGTACTTGGGAAGTTGCGTGTTAGCCGACACACTAAAAGAGCTTAAATATGATAATGTAGTTTAAATATTTACAACTGAAATGCAGTTGCAGTCGTTTCTGTCATTCAGTCTTTGTGCAAAGTAAATTTAGTTAAGTTAAATTAATAAGTCAGTTAATTTGAAAACAAAGAATTTCAAAGGAACATGAGTTGTTGGCCTTTTCTATCCTGGTACTAAAGTTTACTTGGTGGTTTCTTTGGTAGATGCCTTTTGTCAATGCGTAAATTTGTCTTTTATTAACAAATAGATTGATTCATGTTTGCTAATAATGTGTTGGATTTATGTTTATATGCGTTTTCATACATATTTTATTTTTCCTGCTCAAGATCCGTGCTATAGATGCTATTTTGCACAGATACAGATGTGCCTTCATATTGAACCTTGCCTGTAGGTGAGGGCACAAGAGTTTACCAGTTACTCTTTTGAGACTATGCCACCCTTGCACTTATTTGCAAGGGGAACATAAAATCACTCAGTTCAGTTCTGCACAATGTTTGAAGAAAAGTTAATACTACAGTGGTTCATTTCGTTTTTGAAAATTTAATGCATTTTATAAGTTTATTTCTAACTAAACAACCTTTGAGTTATGAAAGTGCTGGCCGTGTGTTAAGTGTTATGAAAGTTCCCACTTGTCCTCAACGCAGCACTGATGACGCATAGGTTTGTGGGCGTGGTTTGACGTCCAGCAGGACTTGCCGGGGCAAACCTGGGGCAAACTCAGCTGTCATCTGTCTCGCTTTTAAAGATGGCAGGAAACAAGTCTTATACTATAGTGGAATACTTCGGCGGGGATGATGGTTACCGCTGTGGCTACTGTAAAAATGAAAAGGGAAACTTTTCTCATGGTAAGTGTCTAATGAAGTAGTTAGCGAACAAACGTAGCTAGTCGGTATCGCCGAACTGGCTTATGCTAACGAGCTAGCTAGCTCCGTCTACTTGCTGGAATAGTCAACTGGTTTTGATGGAGGGCTAGCTAATGTTGACACTGTGGTGTAGCCTAAGGTCAGGGAATTTGTCTAAGTTATGTTTGCTGTACTTAGGCTACAAGGCCAGTAGCTACATAGTGCATAGTGTACACAGTAGTTAGCCATGACCTATCGTTGCTTGTTCAGGTTATTAACTCAGGTTTTAGCCCTTATAGCATCTTTACATCCCAACACTTTCATTGTGGGAAACTAACAAGTTAACATAGTTGCCGGAGAATAAAATGAGTTAAGATAATTAGCTACTATTCGGCTGGGCTATAATGTTTTCCTCAAGACTGCAACATTAGCATCTTAGCATTGGACTTGTTAACGTCTCTACTAGCATTAAGCTAGCCAATGGCGAGTCTGTAAGCAGAGCAGGACAGGGAACCAGGGCTGCTGTTGACCTCTCATCCAAAAAGTGCAACCGTGTCTGTCTTATTTGGTCATTCAGTGCTGTGACACCGGAACTAAAGGCCTTCATGTATACGGTAAAAGAGATGCGGAAACTCAGGATGTTCTGTTTACATACTGGTGTAGAGAGGTCTGACCTGGTGGTCAGTAAGAGCATAGGGGGCAGAGGTTTTATTAAACATGACGGTCCTCAAATCAAAGTGCATAACATGAGAAACGTCTAATATCATCTGTTGATCTGTACATTATCTACAGTGGTCTCTCATACTTTGTATTCTTAGAAGACCCAGGCGTGACAGGCAATGTGGATTACAATATAATCTGAGTGGAGTGCTGCAGCAGCATAAACGTGAGACTAAATATGAGACAAAGATTTCACAACATGGTGAAACAGAAGACAGGGTGTTTACCATATGTACTGCATGTAATCTAAACAAACTGCAGCTTTGTCACTGTGGCAGCACCATCCTAGATATAAAAAAAAAAACAGTGGTTCAACAATCAATGACTCATTATTTCAGTAGTTAAAGTGAAGGCAGGAGTGTTTTTAGTCTTTCTTCACTCTGTCCAGCTGCAGTGGAAATCCCCTCTCCTAACCCAGATGTGAAGGTTGACTTTGGCTCACTTCCAAGGTTTGTTTAAAATGATAATGTAAAGAAACAAGGACAAAAAGTTAGTGGATCAAGTATTTCGTTATGCCAGTTTTTGTCTTAATTCTCAAAATGTCTAATTTTCATGCGATACCACCACAGGTTGACTATAATTAGGGTTCAGGCAGTTCCTATGACATACCACTTCAAATGCCCAATCACAAATTAAGTGGAAGCAGCAACATTATTTGTTTACTCATCTGTTTGTCAGCATGTTTGTGAAATAAATGTCACACATGCACAACCACATAACTTTAATTAGGCTATTAAAAAATGGTTTGGCAGTTAGAGCTGCGATTAGTGGATTAATCTATTAATCGATTGAAACAAAATAAGTTTCCAACTACTTTTATAGTTACTTAACTGTTTCAGTCATTTTGAAAGCTGCGCAAAAGATTGGACAAAAAACAAACAAACAAACAAAAAAACAATTTAAGAGACATCACTTTTGGGCTCTGGGAAATTGTGATTAGGATGTTTTTTTATCCTCACAATTTTTTGACTTTTTAAAGATGGAACAGTTAATTCATTAGTTGCCAGAATAATCAGCAGATTAATTGAAAATGTAAATAATTGTTAGTTGCAGTCCAATTGGCAAACAGTGGGAAACTGGTAACCTAAAAATCTGAGAAAGCTCTAAGACTGTGTGTGTGAGTCTTGTGTCTTGGACAGCTATAAACCAGGAAGGAGACTTTCCTCCTGCTGTTAGGGAAGCTTGGTATATTAGGTTAATTCTGGAGTAGAGTTTCATTAGCCTACAAGAATCCTGCAGTGCCAGGAAGGGTGACACAGACTAAACGGTCACATGGAGGTTTATAAGCGTTCTCTTGAAACTGAAAGTAGAAAACTGAGCAGAGCTTAAAGGGTACTAAAAGATGCTGTACCGTATGTTGTGTTGAGAAGCTGTCCTTTAAGGATAATCAAGGTTACCGTAACTGCATTTTTAGAAGTTCTGACTTTGACACTGAGCTATAAAAAAGCTGTATAAGAAGATTTTCTGTGTGGGACAGAATGTAGTCATTCGGTGGAGGTTATCAGGGGTGAGACAGGTTGACTATAGTTAGGGTTCAGGCAGTTACTAATGCAGTCAATGACTGATTGGGCTCAGTGCCCGCAGACGAGAGCTGTTGTCTAAAGTAAGATAAGAGTGGTAATCGGGATAGATTACATCATGTGGGCTTGGCAGGTTCTGGGGAGGATGGAAGACTCCCTGTGTAATTCGTGTAAGTGATCAGTAATAGTGTTAAAAGGTTACGAGTTCATCGTGTGTAGGGCTGCAAGTAAGGATTGCTTAATCATGTAGTATATAAAATGTCAAATTGTGAAAAATGCTCATTACAATTTCCCAGAGCCAAAAGTGCCGTCTTCAAATTGCTTTTCTAACCAACAGTCCAAAACCTCAAGACTCTCAATTTACTATCATAAATGACAAAGAAATCAACAAATCCAACATTTAAGATGCTGGAACCAACAAATGTTGGACATTTTTACTTATTGTTTAAAATAGTCAATAACTATTTTCTTTAGATTGAATCATTGGAGCTTGTTGCCCATTTCCTTAACTGATAGTTGAAAACATCAACAAAATGCATAAAACAAAATGCCCATCTTTTTCCCAGTTTAAGTTTTATTTAAACAATTCTAGCGGCACATTTGTTTTGTGAAACATTAATTCATGAAGCACAAACAACTTAAGCAAACAGAATAATAAAACAATAAGGTCCCTGCTCAAGACGGCTGCTCTTGACCACCTGTCCTCATTCAATAAATGGCTCAAAACAATATTGAATGGGGTGCAATTACTGCCTAACCATGAAAAAAACTGAGCTCTGGAGAAACAAAACATACATTATCAGTCAATTATTTTTTAATCAGGTAGGTTCTAAAAGGGATGGATCAATTAATGATTAATTATTAAGATCCGTAGTTGCAGCTCTAATTATGTGGCTGCAGGTTAATCGAAAGTGCACTAGAATTACAGCTACAGAAATGAACCCATTATTTCTGAACTCTGATGTCCAGTGCATAATTTTCAGGCTGCAGCCAAACAGAGAAACCACTTTACTGATTTTCAAGTCCTTTATCCCCCATATGATTTGTTGTGTTATATTCTTACTGTGCTGCTTGTATTTTTCTTGGAAGCAGTGTTTCTGTTGTAAACTTTTCCAACCAGGTGTTCAATAAGATAACGTTTATCTCTATGTGATTGGTGCAGTGATATCAACACTGCTGTTAGATGCAAAGCAAATGTGACCTCCGCACAACAGAGTACAACATCTGCCCTCATCTGTGTCACTGTGTCTGTCATGCCTCAGTGGAGGCAAATGGATCAGGTGTGAGTGATGGAAAGGCACTCTTCTTGTTCCATGATGACAACAGCTGTTGAACCCACATACAGCTCATGTGTCATGAGTCATTTGTACTCTGGAATCATATGCTTTTAAACTTCTGACTTCCTGATTAGCTAGTTATCATTCAGGCTAACAGGCATTTGGCTTTTGTGTTTTTTACTTGCTCCTGCACTGTCCTCAGATTTACTTGCTCTTGGTGGGATGGATATGCAAGGTTTTAAATATATCCTGCCTTCTTTATCCTCCATTTGGAGCACTTACAGTGCTTTTAAAAACAGAATGCTAGAATACATATTCCATGCTGAAATTCATGTGAAGTCATGAGAATTTTAGTCATGTTTGCCACTGTGTTACCCCAGCTTTTATTTAAACAACACTCAGTACTTGTGTCGGGTTGATTTGACTCTTGTTCATGCCACTATTATCACTGAAAAATACAACAAGATCTTTCATTCTGTTAGTATTTTTCTGTTCTGTTTTGTACGGTCCTGCCTCTGCAGTTAGAGTATAACAGCTTAACAGTTAGTGTTTTTAATTTGCTTTAAACTTATAAATTGGCCATATAATCATCTATTTTATTACTGTATCATCTATATTGTCAACATTTCTATAAAGATGTTAATGTTTTGTGATCCCTTTGATCTGGTGTAATTTTATATTGTTTATTCAGTTTTGATATCAGTGAAGAACTCAATACTGTTAATGTTATTTGTGTGGCACTGTGCTGCACCACTGACAATGATTGGGAAAAAAAATCAATTGATCAATTCTTATCACATTCATTGTGGTGATTCTGTTTGATCTTTGATCTTATGTATACAGCTGCTTTTTTGACATTTTGATCTGTCTCACTGTTACAAGCCCCTTTATTACTGGTGGTCCAGTAACGATAATATCTGTCTCTTACAGAATCCTGATTATTTTCAAAGAAAATATGCAGTCTATCTGCTGTATCTGCAAGACTCAGAACTAACTCCCGTCATTGACTTCAATGCTGTATTGTTGCTCTATCGGATCTCTCTGTGTTGTCTCTCTTGTCTCTGTGGACTCTGGCTAAACACCAGTCCCCTGGGACACAGGACATTGTACTCACTTGCAAACTTAGTGTGTGTTGTGTGAACTGGTATACACTGAATTCCCTTGGTTGCTTTAGATGGAAACTGATAGCGGTCTTGTCATAGAGACATAGTTGTTGGCGTGCATGCAATCTGTGTATATGGTTGCAGAGGAGAAGGTCAGGAGTTGAAATGGCTCAGACCTCAGTTCTGGGAAGCAGAATCCAAGCTGCTGTGGATACAAATAATAAATTTGCATGTTACCATTGGAGGCTTAAAGCGTTGTGGGAATGTACTTTGGGGGACACTGTGATCAAAGCTGAAACAAAAACGTGGACCTCCCTCTCTGTTCGGGAGACTGTGAGAAGCTTCTTGACAAGCCACTCCTTACTCGTGGACATGATTCCAATTTCAGGCTAAAAGTTGTATGTGGGGATGTCACGATTTCAATTCTAAATTGAACATTGATCAAAATGAGCTAAATCGTAATTCTAATTTCTTTTTTTCTCTCCACCCTTGCCTGCGTTTGGTGCATGTACATTTTAAAGATGACATGGCTTAGCTTACTGGTAGCCTGCAGCTGCACTTTTCTATTTTTTTTTTTTATCTATATAGAAGAATTTGAAAATGTAAATGACAGTTGTCAGGGCTAAGGTTGTCAAAAATTTCTAAGTATTGATGGTTGTTCAATACCACATGTTTAAAACATTACAATACTAACGTTTTGCAGTATCTAAAATATCAAAGCTAAAGAAAATGATGTAGGTGTGCATTAAAGACTGATGATTTAAAAAAGGAAACAGTTATCCTATTTTATATGCCCACTAGGACTTTTTTTTCTTTTTGCGGTGGTATCAGAAGAGTTATAAAGTATCATGTTTTTGCTGTTTTTTAAATTCTAGTATTGTTTTGAAGTTTAGAAATCTGATATTGTTACAGCTCTAGTCATATCAGGCATAAAACCAAGGATCTATTGATCTCTACAAATCAAGACTTGATAGTCACATTGAATTGTGGCCTTGGAGAATCGTGACAGCCCTAATATCTATAGTGGTCTCTTTTATGCATTAGTTAAGTTTTCTTTCCACTTGAAAAGTTTTGTATTAAATCATATTAGATTAATTAAATGTTAAATTTATGATGTTCCCTGTGTTTTCTACAGGGATGTGGTCTCACACCATGACTGTACAGGACTACCAAGACCTCATAGACCGAGGATGGAGAAGGTGAGTAGCTATTGCCAACTTCACACGATCCATGAAATACCTGCATACATAAGTAAACAGAATTTTCTCATTAAATTAAGTGGAATTTTGGATATTTCAATAATAATGTATTTCAGGGAAGCTTTTTTTTCCTTTTCAGAAGTGGGAAATATGTGTATAAGCCCATATTGAACAAGACATGCTGTCCACAGTATACCATCAGGTAAAGATATTTTACCCATCAAGTAGCAAGCAGAAATTTATACAGATTTATATTGTTTCTTCTCTAACCAAACCTTTACCGTTGTCCTCTCTGTCAAGGTGTCATGCACTGAAATTCCAGCCTTCCAAATCTCACAAGAAAATCCTGAAGAAGATGAGCAAATTCATTTCCAAAGGGGAATTACCAAAAGGACAGAATGATGGTGAGAGTATATGTATTTTTTGTTTAATAATTATTTTTGCATGTGTCTCCTCTGAAACACATTTCTGTATTGGTGTACAGTACATGAATGGAAAAAACAGCAGTTAGCAGTTAGGCAGCCATCAGTAGTCAACACCATTGGACTGTTGAGCTACATTAGAGTGCATGGGTCACAGTTAGAGCCGAGTTGGTACTGTGGCTCTGTAGTGCACTTTACCTGCTGTAAGCGATACTGATTTTGTGCATTGTAGGGGAGCCAATGGACTCAGTGTGTGAAGAGGCAGGTCCACGGGAACCAAGCTGTCAATCGGAAGTGAAGTGTGCTGCTATCACAGACATTCAGAAGGAAGTCGCAGAGTGTCCTGCTATCACAGAGGTTCAGAAGGAGGTAGCGGATGCTGCACCTGCGGCATCAGAAACATCAAGAAAGGATCCAGTGTCCGTCCCAGATGGGAGAACAACAGCCACAGCTCCTAAACCTGGTAAGTAACCTGTTTCCCTTTCAAATTTCAATTGTAATACTCATCGACAATCAGTGTTGTTCTTGCTGTTTAACCAAAAACTTGAACCGTGAATGAACAAGAAACCATGAATGAACAAGGATGCAATATGTTTACTGGTTTCAGCTTTAGCTCCAAATGTGCAAAGTGTGTGCTTTTTTTTACTTAAATGTGATAGTAAACTGAATATCATTTTGAATTTCAAGAAATCTCCTGAGGCTGTGGGAGCTATTTTTCACCATTTTTTTTTAAAAACATTTTATAGAGAAAACAATTAATCAATTGAATCAAGAGAAAAATTGGCAGATTAATCAAGCACTAAAAAAATAGAAGTTAGTTGCAGCCCTACATGAGTCCATGAACTTGGGTAGCTTGTGCTAACTCTATGCTGGTTCATGCAGGCTTTTGCGTGAAAGTGACATTACAGTGGCTGCATATGTCAGTCAGTCAGTTAATGAGTGGGTTGGGCAAAGAGAATGGCAACAGGAGCATAATGTGAGACTGAATAATGAAGTGGTGACTAAATTATCATTAATATTATTCTAGAAACTACCATTGCTAATTATTATCATGAGAGTCATTAAGCGCTTAGGCCCAGCATGTCAGAGCTGTGAGCTCTACGCATGAATTACTGTATGTATTTTTTCAACATCTAAAGCTAATCAGTATAGTTTTACTCACAGAACTGAATAGTCACTTAAACTATTCTGTTTGCTGTTTTCTGTTATTCTTTGAGGCAGCAGTAGGGACAACTTTAAAGATAGTGATGGTAGCTTTAATGACATTTCACTACAATCAGTTGTACAAGTGCCACTGTGATGTTCTGCATTAGTTATAGTACAGACATTATACCACAGGACCCCATGCAAATATTTCAACTGTTCTAGTCTTATAAATATGTCATTTATAACAGTTCAGCAGTATTAATAAATCAAAGTGGGAGAAAGTATTGAAAAATACTGAGATCGTTGATGTCTCCTTGCTGCCTGTATGCATGTCTTCTTGTCTGATGTCCACACAAAGAGTTCAGTGCAATCCACAATCAAACAGAAACAGTTTTACATGAGACATGGAACTGGATGCAGTGCAGTTGAATGTGCAAAGAGAAACTCTTAATCCTTAGTTGCATAAGTGGGTCAAAATGACCTAGTGAGTTTGCTTTCTTGAAATATCTTTGTAATGAAAACCAGCTGTTTTTTTGTTTTGTTTGTTTGTTGTTTTGTTTTTTTTACAAGGTTTAGAAGTTTGCGTTCATCATCATTATGCTGATTTGTGCCTATTTAGCAGTAACAAATATTTTAAAAGTAAATAAATATGCTATTTTAAGTGAAGGAAGCAAACAAGTGGTACCAGAGTGGTTAAGAAACACCTTTGATCTACCACTTGGAACTTTTTATATGAATAATAAACATTCGTTAGAGTTTCTGGCGCAATTTCTGTGAGGTTCACAGAATGTGCTTGTTCTAAAAATGGCATTTTTTGGTAAGATCATACATATCAAATTCTCGAAACTTTCCCTTCATGTGATTCCTTAAAATTTTTTTTCCTCATTCAGAACACACCGAAGACACAAAATCTGTTAAGTTAGTTGATGTTGCAATTTATGTGTGTAAAATGCCTGGACTATTGAAGCACCATTGCTTGCCAGAGGGTGTCACTGTTTACCATGTAGAAGACTCCACTGTGCCTTAGCTTTGTGAATGAAGCTGGTGTTTCTTCTGTTTTTAGGAGCGTGTCTGGTTTTGGCTTATCTGTCATGTTCTCCTCCTTACTTCTCAGTACAGGATATCCTCACAGCCAACTCACAGTAATGAATAAATAACACTCAGTGAAAAGATAATAAACTCCTATTAGACACAGGAAGCAGCACTTTTAACAACTGTTCATGTTTCAGGTCTTGACCCCTTTTTTTCCCCTCTCAAACAACTAATGAGAACAGGCCACCACGCTCATTAATCAAAAGGCAAAGACGTACATTGCAGGAAAGCTTGGTGTTGGCACAAGTCGCTCCAGACATAAACATACAGAAAAAACTTTCAGCGGTGCCAGTGTCCTTCTGCTGTTACACCTGTGTCAGCACCACACTCTTCTTCTTCTTCTTCTTCAGACTGTCTGGAGGCTAGCACAGAGGAAGCAAGGAGGATTTACTATGTTGAGCCAGTGATTCTCCACTCCCCCCTTATTCACCTCCAACAGAAAACACCTGGCCATATCTTTCCTGTAGCTTTATGACTGGGGCACTTTATAGCTTTGGACAGGTTCCAGTTCTAGCTTGAGAAAACATATATAAACAGATACAGAAGTACATGTGGAATGTTGTGTTTTGCAAAGCTGTCCTCGGGCCTGCTTTTTAGGGCATCACAAGTTGTGAAACTTTATTCATAAAGTTCAGGAGCCTATTTTGTACTGAAATATTGACCAAAACCATTTTGATCGCAACCTTTACTATCAAAAGAGCCACTTTTGGCCAAAAAAGAAAACCTAATCCTCCTGGAGCCGCAACTAATCTATTCTCTATTTTCTATTTTCTTTACTCAAGAACAGCCACCAGCAAAATTTAAAGGAAAAGCTGCCGAGCTGTAGATGTAGACTAAATTTTAGTTTGCTGAAATATTTGTTTTTTATTTGGTGTATAGGCTACACATCTTACAATTGTAAGACTGAATTTAGGGATCACTTTCCACCACCAACAACAAGAAATATGTATTAAAATGTTGAAAAAAATAATTTCCATATAATTTTTGTCAAAGACTCAGGGAGCCCCTGGAGAAAGGCAAAAGAGCCACATCCAGCTCTGGAGCCACACGTTGCAGACACCTGCTCTAAAGTGATTTATTTTGCAATATTAGTTAATGAATGAAATCTGTCATTCATCAGCTGTGTATGCCTGTGCAGATTAGGGTATTAGTTAAAGTGGTAGCATGATTGCTGATGACCCAAATGTGTTGGTTTGTAAGAAGCAAGGATATTACAGTCAACTAAAACTAAACTAAAAACTAAACCCAAGTGTGAAAAAAACAATTTAGTTAAGTGGAATTAAAATGAGATAATGCAGGAAATGTCTTTAGTTTTAATGTTTGCCAATGTGGTCAAATATGTCAACTGCTTTTGCAATGTGTTGTGTTTATATTATCATAGCTATTCTGAACTTCTTAAATCTTGTTCTAATACTGAAACTAATAAAACTAAAGTAAAACTAAACATTTTTAAACAATCAAACTAAACTGAACTGAGCAAACCCACTCTGGAGACTAACTGGACCTATACTGAGTTGCAAGCAAAAATTTGAAAAACGTAATAAAAATCTAATGAAAAATATAAAACTATAATAACTCTGTTAAGAGGCAGGAAGCAGTATATTGTAGGCAGCTTTAACACTTGTGCACAGTGCAGTTTCCCAGCATATACTTCCTATGAAATGACACAGCATACCCCCATGTTAATATTTTAGTGGCTGCTCACAGATAACGGCATCCTCCTCCCACGGTGAATTAATTTTGTGTCTCCACATGTTTACATGCAAGTAAGCAGTATGTCACAGTTCTAGACAGTTTAGGCTGATTTTGAGGGTCGTATGTGTGTTTGGGGAGGCGGGCTGGGAGAGTGTCACAGGTTTTATGAAGTGCTAACTGCTGGAGCGGGAGAATCTATTTTCCACAGGAACTGATCTGTCAGAATTTATCTTCACCGTGGCTGTGTGCGCTGTCCTCAGGAGTACCTGTGTCTCTGAGTGAGACAGAGCGAGAGAAACAAAGTGGTGTGTGTATGTAAGTGAGAGTGTAATTAGAAGGAACAAAGGCACATGGACAGAGTGATTGTGGATAAGGGTTTATGCATTTGTGGTTTGATCAGTGTGATGAACACATTCCAGATTCTGATTCCTGTTGTCTGTTTGACCGGTCTGCCTTGACCTTGCTGTGTTTATTCTGACAGATGAACACCAGTTGACCACGCTATACCTCCCAGGGTTGTATGTTTATATCAGAGGGTTTGCTCGGAAATACTTCCTCCTTCAGAGCGTCCAGTCATTAATCATTTAGGAGCAATACAGCAAACAGGGACATTGAGCTGATACAAAGACCAGGTCATTGTCCATCTAATATCTTGTAAGATGCGTGTCACACTGCAATTAGTGATACAGAAAATTGATCAATACGAAATTTAAAGTGGAGACGGGATCAATCGGATCCAAAATTGGCATTGGCAATCAGCATTCCACCAAAATTCCACAACACCACAAGCTGTCTATTTGTAAATACAATGTAAAGCACAATGCTGGAACATAAAACATTACATACATTACACAAACTAAACAAACTTTCCAGAAAGGGAAAATTCTATAGCATTGGTATCAATATAGTAGATGGTGGATCAGTGCATCTCTAACTTAAAGATAGAATAAGTAGGATTTGTCAGTTGCTGTTTGTAAATGCACTGGAAAGATAGTTGATTGTTGAGTCACATTCTCAGGATGTCAAATACACACAATTTGGGTTGTTAAAGCGTCCTGAGCACAGCAGGTGAAGGGCGGGATTATTTTTGTATGAGTCTATGCACTGATTTTGGGTAAAATCCTGCATAGTTTGCCTTTAAGTCAGGTTGAAAGTTAGTTAAGTGCTGCTTTGCTGTTGAAGTCCTCAAGCTTTTACTTAAGCCTATACATTTAAAATTACAACTCATGTTTTTAAAGCTACCACAAGTAGCTTTCGTATTTGATTTGATTTTGGAGGCCCCTACGGACAAAAGCAGGAGTGTTTTCACTGTCATAAACACAAACTATAACATCAAAAATAAAATTGGCAATATAAAAACTGTACGACTCACTGTAACTTTGGCTGGGAAAATGTAAATACAGCCTCATTTGATCTGATTTCAAGGAGAATCTGTTCTGGTGGTAAGCATTAAGAATAACTATATAGAAACAGACAGTCCTCTCTCTGATGGTCTGAGACATTTCATAACCAGTTAAAAACTCCTTGTCATAACTCTAAGATAAATCATGAAATAAGCCAGGAGCTGTGGTCCCCTTTTACTATTCACTGGACAGAAGCTTTACCTTACAGTAGAAAAAAGTAGCCTGAGTCAGCTGAAGCTGAATGCTGGCAGTGAACCTTGGCCCGTGCCAGTATTTCCCTCTCCACTTGTCAGGGCCAGGCGTCCCTCTCTTCCCCGTGACGTCGAAGGAGGGGAAAGTTAGTAAGTGAGCTGATGGTGGTGGCTGGCAATAGGACAAGCAGGAAATGGCTCTCGTTTCCTTATTGCTCCAAACAGGATGTGGGCGTGTAAACTGTTGACATGGGATGCCCGGAGAGCTGAAGGGCTTGGCAAGAGCCCAGGAAGAGGTGGTGGAGGAGGAGGAGTAGAAGAAAGATGAGGAGGGGAACAGAGAGAGGGAAACGGGGAGAGACTCATTTGCTTTAGAGAATGTTCATGTGTGAGAGAAAAACAGAGAAAGTGTCTTTACTCTGTTTAATAAAAACGCTAACAACCTTATCTTTGTTATTATTAGAAAAAACACCCTCTGGTTCATCATATCCTCTGCTTCTTCCGTTCATTTATAAATGCACTCTAGCTAGCCACTCATCACTTTGACTTAACTAACACAGACCATATTGTAAGCAAAGATGTAATGTAAAGACTATTAAGGTTAGGAAGCAAGAAAATGACTTCCATAGGCCTCTCTGTTGAGACTGGCTTCTTATGTAGGGGGTACGCTAAAGTAAACATGGCAGTCTGTTTGCCCAGAGGGGCAGGGAAAAATCCATTGGAAACATGGTGTAACACTCACAAAATCTGCCCCAAATTTACACACACATCAATACCAGCAGCTTGAAGTAAAATGTTTCATACATTAAAAGTATATTAGATAAAATTCTTCTTATGAGAATGTCTAAAAAAAAACTAGACTTATGTTATATATTTTGTTGAGTTGTGTACATTATCCCAAATGTTTCCAACATTATTATGGATCCCATAGGATCCCACTGGATCCCACGTCATTATGGTTCTAACTGCTTTTCTTTGCCCTACTCTGCCTCTGATTGCCTTACCCTGCTTTTCTTACCTCTTGTCTAGACCGCACGCAAGTAAGATGTGTTTTTCACTTGCACGTCTTGCAGAAGCGCTCTTATTTTAATCTAAGCAGCTGTCTGCAGCTCCATGTGTCTTGTGTTGCAGCTGCGTCTGGTGCTCATAAACGTGACCAGAAGTATTTATTGAGACTTCTAGATGTTTATTTTTTTTTGGTAATACATTTGTAAATGCGAGGTTGGCACTGAAAATATATTTTGTCCATATTTTGTAACCTAAAGGTGGAAAAAAAGTGTGCCCCACACAGCACTTCATCCAGCAGCGGGGAAGCGGGACATGGGAACTTCTTTTCTGCAGTGCTGTACATTTACTTCCACTAGACAACTTTGGTGCTTAACTTGAATCCCTCTGCTCTGATCATGAACACTTTGCTGACTTACTCCATGTAGATTGTGATCCCTTAAATAAAATAACGACTCCTTGAAACCGATTGAGAAATGTAAATGTTATAGAGCTATTTATCCAGAAAAAAAGACACCTCCCCTGTTTGAATGTATTTGTTCACAGGCTAGTCTTGACTGGGCCAAACTGAGGGCAACATTGACGTACGATCCGAAGGCCAATGTGGCTTTTACAAATATATGTCTTTGATCCAACTGACAAAGGCAAGCCAATGAGAGGCTGAATAGGGTGTGTCTTACCAAGAAAAACAGTGGGATCCATATTAAAGCATCAGAGAGTGAGGAAAGAAGCTGGCTAACGTGACTAAACTTAATTCGAGCAAAACTCGCATAGATTATCTCATTGGTGAACATGATTTCCGTAGCTTCAGGTAGGTTTTCATCAGCAGTGGTGTTTTTTTTTTTAACAATCCCACACTACTTCATGTTGTAATCAAACTACCTCTTTTGTTATTGCTTTGATGTGAGAGACCCCTAGTGGCAGAAATTACATACTGAGGGTTTAAGTCTTATTCTAAAAGTGGCAGCCAAATTAATAATTTGTTCTTATAACTGCCTGTTTTTTTTTGTTTTGTTTTTTTGTTTGCATGTTCTCACCTGGGAATACTTTGAAAGTGCAGTGCTTATGTCTTTGGCATGAATATACTGTAGATTAAGAATGTTTGTGAGGCACCTCACCTATACAGCAGCTATGCTAAGCTTTGACAAGTCTCCGCCTCTTCTCTCTTTTCTCTGGGGTGCAGGGCTGGGTGCTGATGTGAGCCGGCCGCCATGTCGGAAGGCCAAAGACTTGAGGAAGGAGCGACGCCTTCAGAAGGAGCAAATGAGACATGAGGCTGATGGGGTCTCTTCCATTGTCTCTCCTACCCCTCCCACTCCCGCCCAGACCAACCAACCCAAACTCCTGGAAGATTTCATCAGTGAGTCATTGCCTGACAACGCTTCTCATTGCCTTGAGGTGAGCAGAAATTTAGAGTAGGTACTTTCTTTTCTCTTTTTATGTGACTTGGAGTAAACATTAGCCTATTGTGCTGATTCCAGTTATCATTAAGAAATAGTGTTTTTGGTTGAGCTTTCTGACTCCATAACGTTTGGATTCAGTTAGCTTGAAACTTTGATTTCACAGAGCCCTCTTCCCCAGCTGACTTCACCATGTGTTTATGTGTGCGGAGAGGATAGCTGGCCAGAGCAGAGTGGAAAAACCACTTCTTTCCAATTCAAATTCAACCAAATGACAGGAACACCACACAAACTGGGTCGCGTTACCCTGCTGATGACATTAAAACCACAGCTCCCAGCTCAGCCGGTATGAGACGACATGGAAATGAACTTTTGGCAGGGGGCAGTACAATGTAGAAAGATCCCTGGCGAAGGCCTCAAGCTGAGGTTGGTAGAGTAACGTCATTCTTGGTCTTGACCAAGATTTGAGCCAGATGCAGTGATGAACCAGGCAGTGTCTGTCTCTTGTCTATATACCCCCTGAGACTGGACTGACATGGCCTCCTCCCAACCAGCTTTTTTCAATTGGATTAATTTGTTTGCCAGTAATTATCATTCAATTTCACTAAGTGGGCACGAGAACAAGGTCGTCCTTTGCAAATGCCAGATAATTGTATGTTTAGCAAGTCAAATAATTGAGCGATGCCTCTGTTTGACCCATTTAGCTGTTTATTACATGTTGCGAGGCTACATCAGATTTGTTTGGATGATAAGCAGTTTAGTGAATCTGTCTGATGCTGTTTCTTGAACTTCTGCACTGTTGACTGATCTGAAGGCTTAAAGAGGTTTTCACACCAGTACCAGATGATAGATGTTTACTCTAGAGCCTTGAATTGCCGCTCAATTTCCACATAATCACACATCTGTTAAAGATATCATGCTGCTTGACTGATAAGAATACTCTGCAGGATACACAGGACATGTTTGAAAGAAAATGGAAACAGATATTTGGTGACTAAGCATCTCTTTGCTTTGGTAGTGTTAAAGGCTCCCCTTTGCTTACTGTGAAACTGCTCAGGTGACATTTCTCTCTGGCATCTGTGACCTTGAAGGAGCCGATTCCTTCTTGAAACAATTCAAATGCATAGCAAAGAGACATGTCACAGTGGCAAGGAGGACAAGTTCAGATGTACCATATGTGCAGATGTCTCTGTCGTCTGTGGTTCCATTAGCCACCACCAGAGGTCAGTGTGAGAACATGATTTGGAGCCCCTCAGGCACCTCAGGAAAGTGTGGAACTGTTCACCAACTATTCCCATCTTGAGTGTTGGCTACTGTCTCCACACTTATCTGGTATTTTCATAGCCTTTCTTCTAAATCTCATATTGCTAACATGCAATGGTTTGGCAAACTGTTGTTTACTCTATTATATTACTTTATAATGGTGTACTGAAAGCTATTTAATTTTGATTAAAGTGGAAAAAAACCCCACTGGTATTATGAGGCTTTATTTGAACATTCTTAAAGCGGTCAAGTATCAGACTGTTGGTGTTAAATTTCAAGGCTGCTATGAGAATGTTATGAGAATTGTTAAAATTTCATTTCCATGCTGTCCACTATCTGCTGCGGTGTTGGTTCATCAAAAGGATTTCTGCCTGTCAAAATATATCTCTAGATTTAGAACAAAATTAAAAAGACTGAACTTCAGCGTTGTCCTTTTATGTAAGAGGCCCAACGTCTCTGTTTGACTAAAGGATGTAGATGCCAAGTGGTCATATGAGAGAAACCCACTTAGGTCCAACTCAAACAAACTCTAGGTTCAGTTCCTCTATTCTGTCTGTCCAGGGGATTCATATGGCACAGCCTCTGCCGCCAACAAAAGCGTCCAAACGAAAAGATGGCTAATTAAATGGGGCCGGAGGATGTAGAAGTTGAATTCTTCTTTTAGCTTGTGTGACATTAGCAGCACTCAGAATATTTTTCTCTTTCTATCACAGGCTGCTTCTGATTCTTCTTATGAAGACTGATGACATTTTTTGTAAAGTACGCATCTTTCACGTGTACTAATGGGTTAATTAATTCATTTGCTCATTTAATAATAAATAAATAATCAAAAAAGTGTCAAGAACAAGAACAGACATTAAAAGAGCAACAACGTCATGAGTTGGACTTAATCTAATACTCGTGTATGTTCAGACATGATGAAAAGTCTCTGCACACAATTGCTATTGTCAGGATGGATCAAGAATTAATCTTCAGTCTCAGGTGACATGGTGAAGCACTGGAACTGGGCTCATACACACAATATCAATAGTAAAGGGCTAATGATTATTTTGTCTTTTTGTGGACATCTGAGGACTGAGGTTTTTTTTAATCACAGCAAATTCTTATTATATTGTTTGCTATCTTGAGTGAACACCTGCCATTTTTGTGTCACAAGGGAGATGGACAAAACACACCCTCTCTGTATTGTTGTTGTTTTCCCATCAAGTTAACAGCTGCTACTGGTGAAAACAAGACAATTTACCAAAGAAGAACAAAACTAAAAATTGGAAATTCTTATTTTATTTGTAAAATGGTTTAAATTTTAGTAGGCGTGTCACCCAGTCATAAGAGGGTGTGTTTGTGTCAGTCTCTCTCTCTCTCTGTTCACGCTCTTTTCACACTTTTCCTCTCTTTGATTTGTGATAATAGCTTCCTTTTTAAGGATTTTAATCACCACTTATGTTATTCTCAGTACGTTTTTTTCCATTTTGATGTTAACCTTTGTCTGCCCGTATTCTTTTTGAAGGTGAGGCTAGTGCGCTCCAATCCCCCTAGCCCGCAGTTCAAAGCCTCTTTCGACGCCTCCTACCAGGTGTACAAACTCTACCAGATGGCCATTCACAAGGACCCTCCTGACAAACCCTCCGAGAGCCAGGTCAGAGGGTGGGGGGCGTAGGTCAACCTGCTCTAGGGGTACCCAGGGAGGGAGGGAGAAGGTCGACAAGTTTGGGTACCAACAGAGGGATCAAAGGGGTTTTTATCTTGCTCTTATCTCTTATGAACATGTTGTCTTGGTCCTTAGTTTTCTATCATATAATGGACTTGAACTGATAATTGCCTCAATAGTGTCTTTACTGGAAGTGCTGGATGTGGTTTCATATTTTAATCAAATGCAGCAGCGGTAGTTTTTGCAGTGTCTTTTTAGTGTCTAATTATTAGTAACTGATTTTTTTTTGAGTAACAATAAATCATGATTTAGTTTTTATTTATGTACATATCAGTTGCATTTTATATTTTGCTTTTTTCAAAGATTTGACTCAGTTCATAGGATCAAATCATACTGAACAAAAAATCAGGACTGTCAGGGTTCAGCATTAATGTTTGTTCAGAATTCTACTTGCCCTTCTACTTGTCAGTTTGTCATTTTTTTTACTTCCCCCTTTACAAATTGTTTTATTTATTAGCGGTTATCAAATAACTAAAGTCAATTGTCATACTTAATCCAGGGCTGGTGATGTCTTTAAATGTCTCATTTTGTCAGTCTGAAACCCAAAAATAGTCAGTTTAATATGATATACCAAAAAAATGGGTAATATCGATACATGAGAGGCTGAAAACAGCATTTTGTGCCATTTTGCATTAAAAGTTACTTTAACGATTGATCGGTTATCAAAATAGTTTATTAGTTTAATTATTTTTTTTATCACTTGCCAGGTCGGACAAGTTAGTTGCCAGATTTATTTGCCCAACATGGCATTTTATATACCCTGGGCATGAGGGTAATTCTTAGTGTTGAGCCCTGACTGTGCTGTAAATTTCTTCAAACTGTATGAGACTGAGAGTAGATGGTAATTCATAAATCACTGGCATTAAAGCTTTCTTTCATTGGAAGTAGAAAGACGAGGGCAAGGGAGACCCTAATGTCAGTATGAATGAAAAAAAAAAGTGAATTAACATGTTAGTATTAAAGAGAGTGTATGTGTATAAGAGTGAGAGTCATAGGGAGAGGAAATGGAGGGGAAAATGTTTCCATACGCTACGGTTGAGAGCAGTGTTTCTCCAGGTGTCTGAGTTGGCCTTCAGTCCGCCAGCCGTGTCGTTAGTCTTGAGCTGTTTCAGTTTTGGGGGGCAGTTTGTCTTCTGAACCCTCTCGACCTTCACACATTTGCCTCATCTGTGTCCCCCCCCCCCCCCCCCCCCCCCCCCCCCCTGTACCCTCACGATCATCCCTTATGTCTGAACTGGAATCTCTTTTCAATGTAGGATTAAGCAGTGGTAATAAGATTTTAATTTGCTTTGTGCGTGCAGTCTGTTCAACCTTGTTTACCTTCTTGAGAGGAGTCTGTAATGTTGGAAGAGTCTTGATGTGTCTGATCTGTTCAGGCACAGTTTTGGATTCCTGCCGCTCCTGGCCTTGCTGGCACTTACTCTGTGTTGAATCTTGAATCAACCAGTCCTCTCCGTGCGATCTGTGATAAAGCTCGGCAGTGCACTAGCCTCATCTTCAAGTTGCCCGACATCTCATTATTTTAAAAGCACACTTTCAGTCTCCTAGAATCCCATTGTTTTCTTGCATTCATGTGTCCTTTTTGCGCAACAATCTGATAAAATCACTAAATCAAGTCTCAAACTCAAAACAGACCTGCTGTGTTACCAACTTGCCTCGAGGACTAGGAGACTGATGTGAACCTTAACATGCTGAAGCTCTTGTATAACACTGTTTAAAACCTCTGTTGTTGAATCCTGCACTGTTCATTCCTCCAAAGCATCCATGCTTCCTCTTCCTCTTTTTTTAATTTTTTAAACCATTTTCTAGCTTCTTACCATCCTTGTATTTATTGTGAACCCTTATAAAACCTCCCTCCACCTTATCGCTCCTTCCCCTCCACACCCTGTGCTTGAAGGTGAGGCTAGTGCCAGTCAACTTTGAGGACCCTCAGTTCACAGCGTCCTACCAGCAGTCGGTGGCGCTGTACGCCCGCTACCAGATGGCCATTCATGGTGATGACCCCAGCGAATGTAGTGAGAGTGAGGTACTGCATGATTATTATTCCGCACCTACTGTAGGGAACTTCTGCACATGCTTCTTCCAACTTCTGCTTTGTCTGTTGTTTTAATGTATTTTTTTTTTCTATTTTGGTCTGTTAGACAAAACAAGCACTCTAAAGACTGCAAAAATGGCAGAAAATGCTGCTGTCAGACTCTCAGATATGGAGATTTTATGCGTTTCTTTGTTTATTATAATTTTAAATTGAATATCTTTGGCTTTTAGACTGATAAAATTAAATATTTAAAGACATCACCTTGGACCCTGAAAAACATTGCAACCGTAGATTAAGACAGTTACCTTTAGTCTTTGTTTTTGGTAACTGCGAATAAATCAAACAATTTGTACAAGTAAAATTTGAATTTGGGCAAGTAGATTTCTGACTCACTTGCTCGACCAGGCAAGTGAAAAAAGACATAAATATTCAACACTGAGTAGTTGTGGCCCAATTTGAAAATGAATGTCTTTGTTAATTGCTGAAGTCTTTGCATCTCGATTAACAAGTTACTCCCACGGTTCATCACATGAGCAGTGTACACACTATGGGGAGAACTGCGGCATTCATTGGTTCTCAACAAATAATTATAATGATTAAAATGCCTTTTCTGTTATTCTTTGAATGTGTAGCCGTAACCGTAACCTCTATAAAAGAAAGAAAGTTCACTAGTTTATGCAGTCAATGAGAAATATTGTTTAGCAATAAATGGTAATAGGAAACAGAAACAGTAACAGTAACCAAGTAGATTCATAAAGTGTAAAAATTTATTTATAATACACAATAAAATATATTATAAAAAATATATGCACAGCTCCGTTTCTCCACTTTATGTATAAATAAAAGCGGAGAAAATAAAGTCTAGTCAGGATGCAGAACTGCTGGACATTCTTACTAACCTGAGAGGGCCTTTTGTCCCCCAGGGCTGGAAAAACAACCTCCTCCTCCACCCTCCTGCCAGCAGGCCTCAGTAAATTACTGAATTCTCCAGCTTGTAAAAGTAAGGTAATTAATAAATAATAAAAGCTGTCAGATTGGGCAGACTGTGGCAGATTCTTTCCTAGTGCCATAACACTAGCTCTGTTAAAGGGGAGTGTGTTTTTGTGTGTGTTTGTGTGCACGGCTTCAGCTCAGGTTTATAACTGCACTGGGATCGGATGGGTTCAGCAACAAGAGGACTCACATCTAAAAAACAGAAAAAATGAAGAGGTGTGGAGCTGTGCAAACAACTGTGCTGTCTGTTCGGCTGCCAGAAAATAAAGTTTGATGGACTTTCCAGTTTGGGTTCTGACTGAATGCAGTGTAGTGTAAAGAGTGAATCAAGGTTGGGCTAATTATCCTTAAAGGTTGAGCCTGTTCATTGTAATTCACCTTGACATCTCTAGGGAGTGGTATAGAGAAATGACTGGACTCTAGATTGCAACAACACTATATATTCATTTTGACAGGGTTTAATTAAAGAGGAAATAGACAACTTTTTTGCTTTGACTTGATAATAATGAAGTAAATGAAGTAAATGTTGATTGAACACTGTAATGGCTACAGAATAATGAGTCCCTATAAGCCTCGCTTTCAGTGCTCTGCCACCGGGAATGATTTTTCCTGGGAAAATTATGTCTCCATTATAGACTAAATTAATGAACAATGTTACTACTATGAAATGCACAGACAATTTCTGTGTACCTTTTCAGTAAACATGCTTTTTCCTGTTTTCAAAGTGGCTGGCGCTCTGACTCTGAGTAAGGTCATAAAGTACTAAATAAACCAGAACAATCGATCAAATGGATTCATCAGTGATCAAAATAATTAATGTAACAATTAGTGATGAATGTAAAAATCGAGTGATTGTTGCAGCATTACTGTTGTATCACATCAATACCGAAGCTGGAGATGCTATTCTGTCCTGTCCTTGGTTTGTTTTGGTCACTACGGTTAATTTATGCACGGTCATCTCTTATTGTTCCCACTTAAACACATTTACCTTTATTGTATCCCCCTTAGTTGGACCCAGAGACTCCTGAACTCTGCTAATTTTATTTTCTTGCCCGTCAAGCTCCTGGTTAACCAGCTTGTTTGCTTCCCAGAAGCTCAGAGCCCCCCCATTGTCCCGTGGCATTCATAACAAAATGGGAAACACATTGTTGATGTGGTGATGGCACATTCTGGTGCCGTGCCACTCTATGCCTGCTGCTACCTAGGAAGTTGGGTCGTTTAGCGTTTGTGAAGGTATTTATTAATCCATTAAAGTATTACCTAGGGACAGAATGTGGAATACCGTCAGTATGGCTCAGAGCCAGGCGATAGGAGAGAGTGTGTGTGTGTATGCAAGTTGAATTACCCTGCCAAAATTGTGCTACCATTAGACAGTACAATGTCCTAGAGCGGAATGGCTTTGTTTGTTTAAGGACGTATGCATTTCCTGTCATACCATGACTGGAAGGGAGCCAGACATTGTTCCTTCCACATCCAATCATGGTTTCCTGACAGATTTGAAGCACATACTTGCAATCATTTAGACACACGTGCATACACACACACATGCACGTACACACACACACACTCTAACTCACACTTACTGTTCTTAACTGTTGTGCTGAGCCGTGACTCTGAGTTCCTGCACATGTGGCATTCATTTTCAGGAAAACAAATCCTGTTAAATCTGTATTTACTCTTCTTGATGACCTTAACCAAGACGCATAAAAAAATGAAGGGAAAAAAAACTGAGAAATAGCAATAAAATTTATCAGTAAAAATGGAAAAAATGAATGAGGAAAATAACTTTTGGCTCAGATTAGCTTAAAGCTATTTGCAACATGGTTATACACAATATTGAAAGATTGAGTAAAACCTTCCGTAAGCAGTGTGTTTACCATTGTGGATCCACTTCCTCAACAAACTCAGTGTTTTTTGTTTATTTCAACCCATTGATCAGTGCATTGCAGCTCGCTCCTCTACTGCACACTGTAAACAATGATCTAGTCAGCAAAAGTTTGGAGAAGGAATCATTATTAGAGTTGTTTTTTATTGTGTTTTTTTTTTATATGAGAGTGAGTACAGGCACCTTGTCCCTCCAATAAGTACAGCAATTTGAGCGAGTAAAGCGCACAATGACGAGAGGTCTAAGTAGCAATTAGGCTTAAGCAGATGTGTGTGTTTATATGTACTGTATGTGTGTGAGTGAAGACACAGCAGCTTGTACTTGTGTGTGTGTGTGTGTTTGAGACGGCTGCTTGCCCTCCTAATCGTACACAGATGAGTGTTTACTATAGGAAAGGGAGAGTTAGAGAGGAAGTGATGGACTCCATGTGTTGTGGATGAGAGCGTTCCAGAAGGTGCTCTGGACACGGCTCCGTTTACAGACATATGTGTTGTTGTATTAGAGATACACAGGGAGGAAGCTGAGATTGTATTCACATGTTTGTTCCCTTGCTGTCCTCATGCTTGAGTGACCGTACCTACATTAGACTGTCTATCTCCTGCAGAGTGTGTGTCTGTGAATGAGTTTGTCGGTTTGTTTGTGTCTGTGTCAGCCTGGCAGGGCCGTGTGGTCTGTTGTTTGTCAGTGGCTAGAGAGGGGTCAAACCCTGCCAGGCTCCGGGAGAGCAATCATACCCTGCCAAGCAGGGGTGAGACAGCGGTGGAAAGCTGCTACGCCCCACTGCTCGTTCCTCCTGGTACGATTACCCAGCAGCCCCCTGATGAGTGCCTGGTAAAGGTAGTAAAGGAGGGACTGAGGAAGGGAGGTGCTTGGAGCAGTCACAACTTCTCATGACAAAAAAGGATACAAGGCGATTTAATTATCATTTGCAACAAGGTTGTATAGTGAGACTTTGATCTAGTTCCCTCTTTGATTGATTGATTCGAATTGGTTGAAGAGATAAATAAAAGTATAGAACAAACCAATTAATAAGGTGGAGGAGTGAGGATGAATTAAGCAGTCTCACAGTCTGAGGGAAGAAGCTGCTTTTCAGTTTGGTGGTACGGCAGTGGTTACTATCTCCTGCCTGATGGCAGCAGGGTGAACAGGCTGTGGCTGGGGTGGGATTTGTCTTTTAGTGTCCTCTGGGCTCTGTGCAGGCATGTCACCTCTCTGATATCACTGATGATTGGCAGATGGGTCCCAATGATGTTCTGGACAGTTCTGATGACTCACTGTAGAACTTTTCTCTCCTGGGCCGTGCATTTCCCAGGCTAGTTGTTTCTGAGCCTTCTTTACCAGGGTAGAGATCGGTGATGTCCACGACAGGTGATGTTGATTTTTAGAACCTGAAACTCTTCACCTGCTCCATCTCAGCTCCACTGATCTATACAGGAGTGTGTGTCTTTGCCTCCTTTCTACAAACAATCAAGAGTCAGCTCTAGGGATGTGCACGGTTACCCGGTTACTCGGGTACCCGAGTAGACAATCTGCTACTCGGTTACGAATTATTAATCGGTTACTAGGATTATTTCATTGTTGGCAATGCCGGCCGTATAGTCGCTCTCTTTCTCGTCTAAAAGCGGGACATTTCAACCTTTACACCGACCCCACCGTTGTGTTTGTAACGTTAGCTTACTCAGAAGCCGAGCAGTCAAGCCTGTCCAATAGATAGGGACCCGTGTGCCATCACATGACGGGCTAAAATCCAATGGGAAAACATGATCTGCCAAAGATCGTTTATTTACATCAAGATGGTTGCTCTGTTGCCGTGTGTGATCACTACTATCAGGAAATCTCCCGTAAATCCTAATAAATAATTCGTAAATTAACATGTATGCATTTTATGCAAGTTGAGACAACTAAATGTGCCTGAAATTAATGAGAACCTGTGTTTACTGCAGAAAATAAAACTAAAACACACACAAAATTGTCTGTGAAACTCATGTAAATGTGAGGGTTGTTCATGCTTTACAACAGTGCTGCGTTGTGGTCGTCAAGCGGAATTGACGAACATTATTTATTTTATTAATTGGTTACTCGATTACTACCAGGTGCGGGTACTCGGTTAGAAAATTACTCGAAATGCCCATCCCTAGTCAGCTCCTTGGTTTTACTGATGTTGAGCAGTAGGTTGATTTTTGTTCATCACACTGCAAGACTGTTGATTTCCTCCTGGTATGAATTCTCACTGTTGTTCGAAATCCAGCCAATGATGGTGGTGTCATCTGCAAACTTCACAATCAAGTTTTCTCCATGTTGGGGGCTGAAGTCATGGATGTACAGCGTGAATATGAGGGGGCTGAGCACATAGCCTTAGGGGGCTCCTGTCTTGAGCAATTGAGTGGAGGAGGTGAGACTGCCAATCCAAACTGTCTGGGGTCTAATATCCAGTTGCAGAGTGAGGTACTCAGGCCTAGTGTGTTCACTTTGCCAGTCAATTTAATGGGAGATAATTGTGTTGAATGCTAAGATGAAATTCAACAACAGCATTCTGAT
>JAJHUR010076324.1:0-10712 GCA_027495735.1 Lutjanus campechanus | reverse complement strand
AAAAGCTGCCATGAAATCAAGCAGTTAGGACCACAACACTTCCAATAAAGTCCCTTGAAATCCTGGAGAGACTGGTATACAGACGCAAAGAGACGGTGATGATGTGCTTGCAATAGTGTTATCTATAAACAGGACTGAAAGGGCCTCAATATGTTGTAATATGTGATATAATAAAAGCATATAAAGTACTATAAAGTGTATACATTATGTCATCATGATGACATCATGTAGAGGTGATCTGTGTGCAATATTGGGCCAAAACATCAGTGTAGTTTGGACTATACACAGATGTAAAGGTGTTTGATTTCACTGTTTTGACCTGTCCAACCTTCATCAGATATTTGATGACAACGTTGTGGTCTGTATGATCATCATCAGGTATTTGATAACAATATTTTGGTCTGACCGACCTTCAGGGGGTTTGATGATGACGTTTTGGTCTGTCTGACCTTCATCAGGTGTTTTGGTCTGTCCCACTTTCATCTGGTTTTTCATTTCAATGTTCCGGTCTGTCCAGCCTTCATCAGGTGTTTGATTACATCGTTTTGGTCTGTCTGACCTTAATCAGGACCTTTTATTGCATATATTATCATCATCATTATTATTATTATTAGACATTCTGAATATTCACATTACAGACCCCTGTCTCCCAAGGGCCTGAACACTGAACTTCTACTAATGCAGTAGTTCCTAAACTGGGGGGCGGGCACCCCATTTTTTTTGAGAGGGGGGGCAGTTGGTGGACTCTGGAGCAGGGTATGAAAAAATATCATAAATTAGTCTTCCCTGTTCTGCAAAGCCTTTACCGAGCTTTTAACATGTCTACATTGACTTTTTTCATGCGCCTTATTGTGTTTGTTGAATAATATATGCATTGATTATGTCTATTAGTCGTCTGCACTATTTTATCTGTAGCCTCTAACATGTTTCTTGTACTGTTTAATTTATTTGTATTTTCTCTCTTCGCTTTTTAAAATTTTTTTCAACCTCTTGAGAGTTTTGAGGTTACACTGGTGTTGTTTATTCGTCATTATACTGTGTCATTTTGTATCTTTCTAATCTTTTTAATTGTATTGTCTGACTGGTGACACAAATGCTTTGAGCAGTTCAAGGTGATAATCAGTTAAACCAGCCCCTCCAGTCCTCTGATTGGATGATTAAGGCAGCTCCTGTGTGTATGGAAGTGTTGTGATCTGCCCGTAAACCTAATAAAGGTCTTACAGACTGAAACACTGTGATAAAATAAAACATTTCAGCAGTATGCGAGACAGTGTGTGGGAGCTCCTCTTATTGTATTTGAGAATAATTGTTGTAAGCAGCAATCATATTCATAAAACATAAGTGCCTCTGCAGGAGTGCAAGATGACACATAATGAAAGTTAAAATTGACAACTGTTTAAGAACGACTAAAAGACTACATAAGAAAAGTCAAGGCTTTAACAGTGGTACACATTCAGGGTCATAAATTAAGGGAAAGTAGAGGCTGAGATGCTGTCAAAAGGCCTGAAAGACAAAGTTTTCTCCAAAGTAAACCTCTTTGAGGGAACACGACAGTTCTTTATGCCTCACTGGTAAGCCAGATTTGCCGAGTACGTCAGGCTGGAAATTTGTGGTCTGAAACCTTATCCTCTGCAATCTGTGTCAGTCAAATCCATTTGACAAGTGGCATTTGAGACAGAGGGCTTATTTCTTCGTTTTGCACAATCACAAAACAGTTTTGTCTGGAAGGAAATGGTTTCTGATGAGCAAGGTGGGAAAACAATATGGCTGTGCTGACAAGTCTTTATCTGCTGTCTGTCAAAATGTTTTGCAGCAAATGCAACATGTCATGGAATATTACTCTAGGTGACAAGCTGTTGATTGGAAATATCAGGCAGATAAAGGCTGGGAGAGGGAAGAGCTGATTGGATTTGAACAAATGATCACTTACTTTCCAACTGCTTTGAATTCAAACATGTATGAAGGAGATTAATATGTAATATACTGTAAATAATATAAATAGATAAGACAGGACAAGATAAGATTTAATTGATCCCTGAGGGGAAATCCGCATTACAGCAGCACAGAGACAGGCTGAGAGCTAAGAAAACAGATTAAGAACTAGTTTTTAACTTTGAATGAAATAAATAAAAAATAAAATGAGAGATTAAAGAATACATTAAGAGATTACAGATACATATGTTACCATTTAATACAGTTTCTGCGATAAATGTCTTTGCCCTTCATGCAGTAATTCTAAGAGTTGCCACCCTCAGGCAAGGCTGGCTGACTAAATGAATTAAGTGGGTGACTGCCTCAGGACCCAGACCCCCCAGGCTACACAAATGCCCTCAATTGTCTTTGGGTAATTTGAGTCATTGCAGGTTTATTATTGAATTTGCACCACTAAAGTATAATATTAACCAAATGTAGTCCTGATCTTGTGGCTCTGCCTTGTATAGAATCTGTGTCAAAATCTAGTGTTCTTGCATTTTGCATAATCCAAAATAAAGTTATGTTTAATCAAATTAATCAAACCAGCAGCAGAAATAACAGCGTGGTTCCCCTCTTGACCCGCTTTTCTGACCTTCACTTTTAGATGCCTCAACATTTCTTGCAGCTTAATCAGGACAAAATGGAGATTGATTTATTTTATCCCACAGACGCACTATTATTCCAAGACAAACTTGGAGGCCTATGAGCTTATGTTAAGCCAGCAGCAAAAAAAAAGTTGGGTTCAGTTCTGAGCTTGGCAAGAGAGAGGGTCTGTATCCTGCTTTCTCCATCTAAGGAATATTTCAAAAATAAGGTTGTTCCTCTCAGAGGTGACCTAGCAAAAAGTTGTAAATGCCCTACTTTTGTCTCATCTAGATTATTGTAAGGCATTATATTTCACTCTCAGCTAAAATAGCATACACTGGTACAAAATGCAGCTGGTAAGGTCAAAAAAATACAGCTGCACGGCTTTTAAGTGGATGAACACATCACATCTGTTTGAGCTGCCTCCCATTGACTCCCACTTTTATAAAGCTATTCTTGGTCTTATGCTGTTCTGTATTAGTAGCTTCTTAACACCACATGTATCTTAGATCATCACTACTACTTCTACTACTACTACTACTACTACTACTACTACTACTACTAATAATAATAATAATAATAATAATGATAATAATAATAATAATCTATTTCTAGCACTCAAAACAGTTACAAAATGCTTTATAGAATAAGATAAAATATTACACACAGTCAAGATAAAAGAACCAAAACATAAATGACAATATAAAACATCAGACCTGATAATAGTGTGTAATAAGAACCAGTAAAGTACAGTTGATTAAGGAGGGAAAAGAGGGACAGAGGGATATTTTTAATGTTTTTCTGTCAGAGAGACAAGCCATAACATGACAAAGTTTGTCAGTCAGCAGAATGTAAAGTGGCGAGTCGTCTGCGTAACAGTGGAAATTAATATTATACCTATTTGACCTGAAGGAAGCAAATAAATAAACAATAATGTAGAGCCAAGAATTGATCCCTGTGGGACACCACATGAGAAGGCTAGATAAGAGGAGAACTGTACGTTTTGCTGACTATATCTTTAGTAGAACTTATTACAATTGATGACTGCCTTCAAGACCTCAAAGCTTTGGAATAGCTTGCCAAATGACCTCAGTCAGCTGGTCCACCACTTTGGTCCGGACTAAAATATGTAAGTAACTGTTGGTAGTTGCCTATGGGATGAATCCTAGTGACATATTTTCCATTCACACATTCACAGAGTGTCCTGCCCTGACTCACTTTGACTCAGCTTGTCAGCCCAGCTTGCGCAGGGGTTTGCATTTCCATTACAACAGGGCTAGCTGCTTGAAGGTGTGTGTTTTAAGTGAAGACGAGCTCAAGGAGACTCAAGTCAAGCAGCTGTATAGTGATGAATAAACCATTCATATATGTCTATAGGATAAACACGCTGTTTCCCTAAATTCTTCACAATAAAAGTCCCCTGTTGTTTCGTTACTTGAACGCTTTTATTATGAAGCAGCACAAACAGGAAATGTTTTCATTCAGGTTTCATCAGCAGTAAATCGAAAGCAAATAAGAAACCATAAAATAATGCCTGAAAGCACAAACAGTGACACAGGACAGAAACTGCATTTCAAAGTATAGATTCCATTAGAAGCCACAAGTACAAGTACTGAGAGCTGAACATAAAGAGCATTTAATAAACCTCTCTCTCTCTCTGCTCTCCTGCACACACATGAGCTGAGTATCACAACACTCGCTTGTTGGAGGGGGAGAAAGGAGGGTCATCATGGGTTGGCCGTAGCCAGCGAGATGTCACTGCAGCCCGCTTGGAGGTGGGTCAGGCTCCACTCCAGAGTAGGTCCATCCATTTCCAATGGAAATGTAAATCAGTGTGGGATGGTTTGACTCAGCGTGGCCAAAAGCACCAGTGGGAAAGACCCATTAGGAGACCTAATTTTCTACCAGTGTTACCATGAGGACCCTGTCAGGATGGACTGCAGTCATTTTGGTGTCCCCTTAACTAAGATTAGATATTAGCATTTAACTCAAAGCACCGCTGTGCCCAAATACAATACAGAACTGCTAGCATAGCTGTAGACTCTATCTTGAGTCTTGTTAATGTTTGTTTCTTTTTCACTTCTGACAGCACCCTGTTAAAGTGGCAATCTTGAAATTTACTGTTTTATGCTGCACACAGCATGAGACTGAACAGCAAAAGTGAAAGGACTTGGTAACCTGGCTGAGAAGTTGGAGGTCTGCAGCGTGTTGCCAACAGCTCACCGTGGCTGCTCCTCACTGGTCCATTACTCTCTATAAACTTTCCATTGTCTTGTTTTGTAGATGGACTTTTGATGAACAATAGCAGCAAGTACTAGGTTCCCTGACAAATTACATTTCCTGTGCCTACTTCATAATAAAAGTCAAACAGTATACAGATTTTTTAAATAGCTATTTCATGAGCAGTAACTTACTGTAATACAGCACTTTTTCTGGGAATTTTGCCAGACACCTAGTTCATATTACCACAAATCTAAAAATATTGCAATACTTTCATCAAAGGGCCATAGGCTCAATTTTTGTGTTACCTAATTTGGAGATAGCAACCTAACAGGTATTTATCCGAGATTTCCACAAGAAAGAAAGATTCTGTCACAAGAAAGATTCTGCATGTAGTTCCACATAAATAAAGATATAGTAGTTGGGTTCTCAGTCTCTTTGCATTTACAGGGTAATTTACTGTAGGGCAGAATGTGGTGGTAGGAATTTGCCTGTACCCTCAGGCTTCCTCAAATAATGATTTTAAATTAAGAAAAAGATCAAACAGTCACCGAGAAAAAGAGAAAAAGTCAATGTTTGGTGTCACAGGTCAGCAGTCTTCACTTGGTGGCCACACTGAAGGAACACTTCAAACACACTGAGTCACAGTAAGTCATGAGTAACACCAAACTTCCTTCTTACAGGCTTTAAGCCAAGACAGTGGAACCCCACTGTAGCATATAGAAAATGAACCTCATTGAAACTAAGCTTTTAATGTCCTCTTCAGCCACTTCAAAGCTGATTAATGCAAATTGATGGGTTTAATACCATACTTAAGAGCACTGCTAAATCCCTATGCATGGCATTTATGATTCAGAATGCTTATAGTCTCTATATTTAATGCTTTCATTCCATATGAGCTTTATGTCCCTGTTGGGTAAACCAAAGGTGATTATTTAATCTAAAGTGGAACTGCTTTCTCGTCTTGAAATAACCATTAGAAAAAAATATATTCCATTAGGAGTTTAAATTGAATGGCAGCAATCATTTCATCAGAGCAGATGACACATTTATCAAACAGTGAATATCTCATTTTGAAACGAAGCTCTTCATTTCATGGCTATTCTTATAGATGTGTTTTTCTTCCAGAGGACAGACCCCAAGCTGCTATGAAAATGTAACTGATACTCAAGTTTTTTGTTTTTTTTCATTTCGTAGCCCATCCTTGCCTTTGATTTTATTTACAAGTAAGCATGAGGAATAAGCTCCTGAAGTCATCCTGCTCCCTGTGGCTCACAGCTTTGATCAGGACAGAGAAAGTCTCATATTTACTAGTGTATGAAGTTACAGTCTCTGCTGAATTCAAACTTTGAATGAGGATAACAACTCGCATAATACGCTTGGTTACATGACATCATTGTAGCAGGACTGCTGAATGGATTTCTCAGAAGTTTTATTTCTGAGGATATGACACTGACATTCTGGCATGGGCATGGCCCTGATGTCCGTGGAAACCAAGCAAGTAATTTGCTAGAGCAGACTGTCCCTTAGGAAGATTGGATGGATGAGGCACAAGAAGGGAAGAGAGCCAGGTATGCAGATCTGGTAACTGAGTGCTGGAAGAATGGGTGAAAGGCTCACTGTGGGGCGTTTGTAGTGGGCCACAGGGGCTTTGCAGGCCAGTCTCTACACCGGGTCCTTGGACTCTTGGGGACATGTGTGCTGCAAAGAAGAAGAGCCTTTAGGAGCCTCTTGGAAGCCACTGAAATGGCCTCCCATTGGGTCAGGGTGAAGAGGGTGGTGTAATGCGCTGCCTGGACACAAGACGGGGTTTGATTTTGGGTTGCCTGGGTGAGGGCTTCTAATGTTAAAGGTCGTGTAAAACAAAAATAAAATATGTTCTGAGTTTGTCACACCACAGAGACATGTTATTAACTACCCAGACAAATTATCTAAAATTAGGTCTCAAAATCATGAACAAATGAGCAGTTTTCTGTGCTTTGAAACTCTGGGAGCGTCTGCTCCGCTGTCTCAGTGTCAAACCACTATGACCAGAAACATGGACGCTCCGTCTAGCAGCTTTATTTAACCTGTCAAGACATGTTTGAGCCATCAGAGGCAGAGGACGGTGACAAGATGGTATCTTTTTTCTTCTGTGTCGGGCTGTTGTAGCTGAGGTGAGCTGAAGTGAACTGCTGGGCTGATTTGGACTGAGAGAGTCGCTGAAGGTACGTTCATACCTGACTGTTAGGGAGGGTGAGGCGAAGGGGAAGCAGTGTAATTTGTTTGTCTGTTAATGGGGTTTATATAGTGCTGTGGGACCACGGCTCCAGCACGTCACCGAGTCAGGTCTGCCCAAAAAATCCTGAATACAGTAATTGTGGAAAAATAGCATGACAGACAAAATTCAGTACAAACAATTCAGTACTACACGTGTTTTAAGCAACTATTTTCTAATATATATAATCATAACTCCTGATGACCATGGGTCTATCACTGATGATAAGTCCAGTCGACATCACATGATGTATCCAAGTGTGAGCCCACCATGACACCACCCATTGGTTTGTCAGGGTCCAACATTAACGGTTGCCCGAATGCCCGGGGCAACTAAAAATAACTGGCGGGCAAGCAAAACCTGCCCAGAAATGCCTGATCAGGCAAGCACTGACTCGGATCTTTTTTTTATTATTATCATCATTATGTTTTTCCTCTCTCATTTCTGCTACTTCAGAGCTCTGGAGTGGCCAGTTACAGCGTGCCGCTGCCTCCATTGGCTGAGCGTCTCTGCTGACGTGCAGACGTCAACCCTTTATTCAAACATCATGACAAAGGCTCGCAGCCAAAGTTAGCTAAATGAGCTTATGAGACAGAAAAGAGGCGCAGAACGTTTCTCCCTTCGTGGAAAGAAATATATCCATGGGCGGAGTACGATGCAACAATACCGGCTATGTACTGCGTTGTCTGCAGAGAGTTCCTGGCTAAAGCCGATAAAAATGGATAATTTTTCCGTGGCAACAACAGCTACAGAAAGCAGAACTTGGAGAGCCATGCTAAATCCATTTCACACTTGACTTGCATTGAGGCAAAAAAAACTGTTCCTGGACCGATAGACCGTTGTGTCCGAAGACTTCATGTGAAGAGCCACAACCAGATAAAAAAAGATGTCTAACCACTGCTTACCATGTCGCTAAAACAGAGCAGTCGTTCGCCCAATACCCATCACTGCTCGATCTTCAAGTCATAAATGGAGTTGACATCAGGGGAAAATACAGGACCAATCAAGCTTGCCGAAAGTGACTATCTAACGTTAACGTTACCTAAACTATTTACCTAAAGTTCAATTTACATATACTCTATTGCACAGCCGTATCGCTTGCCTAAAAGATCTGATTGCAAAACACATGTGGATCAGAACTAAAAGCTAACGTTAAATGCTAACAACAACAGCTCGGCAAGAGACACGTTCATGCGACAGAGTACATTACATTGGGCTTTTCTAACATTAACTACTGATTGTCAATTAATCTAATGTCTGAGTGTCATTAATCATGATAAATGAACTACCTGTAGCTCGTTTAGATATCGTGATGACAGTAATAAAATGCAAACAACCCACATAAATGAATCAACTGTTAGCAAAACATAAGTACATTATTGAGTATGAACTGAACTAACATAACTTTAACTATTTGTGTTATTCTATAATTTCCAGATTCATTGAAGTCATCTATGATGACATCTGAGAGCCTGCTACAATGAAATAAAGGCAGCCAGGTTCATTAGTATCCTGGCTGATGCTGCAACGGACATCAGTGTGAGGGACCTGGAGGGGATATACATCAGATTTATGAAAGATGAACTGCCAATCAATGTGTTTGTTGCAGTGGAAGAGCTTAAACATGCCACTGCTATAGGGCACTGTGATAGCTAATAAATACTGCTCTCTGAAGAAAGAAGTGAGCAAAAGTATGCACCACACAGCCAGAAAAAGAACCTTCTTGGCAGGGCAAGTAGGAATTAGATGGGGCAAGTAGATTTGAGAAGTATCTTGTATTACAACTAAACAGTGCACTAAAATAGATTTCTGAAAACATGCTGTGTGAGGTATGTGCAATGTAGTACCAGAATCTTGATCCATATTGGATCAATACTGTCTAGTTTTGTCTAGTTGTCAGTTTTATCTGTGTTTCGTGAGCCCTGTGTGTCTCAATGGGGAATGACTTGTCAATCCCAAGTATCTCATCCAAAAGCAAATCCTGCTTTATGGTCTATTTCAGGGGTTTTTAAAGTCTGAGACTGATGGATTCCCTTGAGACAAAGTTTGGAAAAAGATCCATTTCTGAATGTCTCTGGGATCTTAATTGTGTTATTTTATCCCATAGACATTCAACAGTTGAGCCAAGAATCAAATATTGCTGTTAGACATAACTTCAGACTATTCCAAATACATCAAAAAGGTCTGTCCAAAGGCATTTAGTAGTTCCTGACCCTTGGAAAAAAACAGTAAAATTCCCCCAAACTGTATCTTTGGACTAACTCTTTAACCAAATATCCTTCTGATAGCTTTTCTTTTTACTTTCATTCACTTGAGCCTCCCTTGAATCTGTTTGAAGCTTCAGTGTGGAGGCCTGCCTCCCACACTAAAAACCTCTAGTCTATTTTTACTCTAAATGGGACCATAATTTACAAAATGAACATCATGTTCTATTAAAAAAGACTTGAAACTAGAGATTGAAACTATTAACTCATTAGGAAAGTATTTACTGAGGTCATAAACCAAGTGAGAAGTAGCATCATTTTTTCATACGCTTGCATACAATCAAACTTATTTTGCAACCAGAGGAGTCACCATCTGCTGGCCATTAGAAAAAGTGCAGGTTTTAAGGCGCTTCCACACTGGTTTCACTTTTCAGACCCAGATTCCCTGTCCACTGTTTTTTTATACAGTGTATGGATGTATCAAAAAACTATCATGACCAATTTGTCTTGTGGTCAATACAAAGAAAATAATACAATGCTGTAAAAAGAATGACTTTTCCTCCCAATATTAGTGACCCACGGCCAGATCATTATTCGTTTCCCATATGTGCTTTTCTATTCTTGGAGTCGTAGATTATTTTCACATTGCCAGTTCTCTAATGGACTGGTGGCTCTGTGAAGGAGTGGGCTGTGGTTGCTAGGAGATTTGTGATGCACCTCAAAGCCAAAGTCAGTAAAATAAGTGCTGATCGAGAGCCCTTTTTATCTCGAGTAAGAGGGAAATTGTTATGTGGCAAAGTAATATCTTCCATGAATAACACCTTTCTTGAATGTGGTTTTGTTCCCTGATAAAATTCATATGGGTTAAAGTGTGCTGTACTCTCTGACTCACAGTACAGTAGTAACACAGAACAGGTCCCAGTCTCCCAGCAGTAGGGAGTTGAAGTGGCACTGCTTTCTGTGGAAACAGTGGAGCATGAAAAGCTCTCTCCCCAGGCTACAGGCACACAAGAAAGTCAGAGAGGACGAGTGTGTTCTGTCTGGCCACATGGTGCCACAGGAGAGGCGTCTTCTTTCAGGGAGTTGGGTCAGCATGCGGAACAAACTCACAGTGAAGAGCTCCTGAGCATCGCTGCAACAGGCCAGCCACAACAACGCTGGCAGGGTGTTCACTCGATCAACAGGAGATTAGATTGCACCGAGTCATTTCTCGCCACATTTTGCTAAAGCCAAGTTTACTGTGAAGAGGAGGAGGATGTTTCCAACTAAACATAAGAGGACGGTGGAGGTGGCACCTGGCATACACAGATTTCTGAGGGTGCTGTCACACAAATTGGGCCTGTATAATCTCCGGAGAGCTTACTAGCTTGTTTATTTCGATCGGTCTACACCGTTCACAGCCGTGTTCAGATCAGGTAACCTGCCATTTGCACTTACTGGCAATGCTTGTGTTTCTGAGCCCCAGGAAACAC
>JAJHUR010076321.1:37549-47745 GCA_027495735.1 Lutjanus campechanus | reverse complement strand
ATTCTCCCTGTGTGTGTGTGTGTGTGTGTCTGTGTGTCTGTGTGCTTGTCTGTTTTGTCATCTGTGTGCAGAAAGTGTGTGAAAGTGTGTACAGGGTTTCTCTGAGAACTGTAAGGTTGTGTGTAAACAGTATATGAGAGGCTTCCTATACTGAACACTTTGCTCCCACCGCAGCACAGACTGCCGCTCTGATCATCTCTAAATCACACACACGTTTTATGTTTTAGCATTTTGCTAATGCTCTAATCCAGTGTGTACAACTCTAAAACAGGCTTAAATCCCTAGTTTGCCAACACTACGAGCAGCCACAGCCAGTATAAAGTATAACGCTGAGTGTCAAGGCTGCAGTGTCCCGACAGCTGATGTAACAAGTGTCCATGTGGCTCACTTGGATCACAGAGGACAGGGTATTTTGGCAGCTATCAAAGGATATTAAACAGTTGCGACCCAGAATTAATTATATAATCTTATTTTGAACAGATATTCTGAGAAGAGAATTACGTGAAGTTTCTGTTAAGTCTCTTTTTCTTCTTTAATAACTCCCCCAGGAGTCTGGGCTCTTAGCCGTGTCGGAGATCTCCAACTCGACACTGGAGCGAGGATGTCATCTTTTCCTGCCAAGTTTAACTCAGAGACAAATCTGCTGTTGGGGTCAAAATCTTCACGGCACAGACACGCACATAGCAGCATGTTGCACACAGAGGCACATTTTGGGGCTAAGATGGTGATCTCTACACACAGCAGGGAGTCTAACTGCAGACTGTACATGTCTTTCTGGGAGCCTGTATTTTCATCTTTTTTTCTTTTTTTTCCACAAAAAGGTTGGACATGTGTGTGTGTGTTGTGTGTGTTGACCTGTCATTAAGGGTGGGTAAAAACCAAATTAGGTGTTGGGGAACCTGTACAAGTGAAATATATTCACATTTTAAGTTAATGTTCGGAAAATACTAGCTAACTAGCTAGCTAATCTACATCAGTCATTATCTAGATGCTTAGTTAGGATTTTCATAACATTAGCTAACTAGCTAGCTGGTGTTTTGCGAACATGAGCTCACCAAAGATATGACCCTATGTAGCTTTTATAGGGAAAAGAAGAGAAAGGTGACTGAGGTACCAAAAGCAACAGGGCTAGTGAAGGGTAATGAAATGTAACAAACATAAACATGTGTGTTGTGTTCACGTTCTAAGCTAGGCTACAGCTGTATTCTACTAACCCTGTGTGGATGTGATATGATTGCTGTGGTTGTCGTTGTATGGCCCGGCTCAGATTAAACTCTTTGAACAAATACATACAAGGGATGACTGCCGTGCAGTGGTTCTCAACCAAGTGGTTGGGACCCTCAGGGGGGTGGGGAGATAACTTCTGGGGGTTGCTAGATAGTTGTGGAGAATTAAGATAAAACAACATATTGTTGCAAGTGGCATGGAATTGCAGCCAGGAAGCAGCTCTCCTAGTACTAGTGACAGTGCTGGTGACCCACCAGGTTCTGTGACCTGCAGTGATGGAAAAAGTGCTTAGATTTGTTACTTAAGTAAAAAGCATTAAAGGGCTAGATCACTCAAAAATTAAAAAGTTTCACAGTAAAACAGTGTTGCAGAATCTCCCAAACAATTGATGTAAATGGCGACTAGTTTTCAAATGTTAAAAAAAACAACCAAAAAAGCCCCCTACATCTGGCCTTAAGTCGGCGTCAGGGTGAGTAGCTAACGACTGAATTTTCATTTTTGGTGATGAACTGTCCCTTTAAGCCACTTAGAAATATACCAGACACCTCCTTCATGGTTAAAAAATATTAACTCGCACAAAAGTGACCAGTATAAACCACTATGTTCTATGTACAGTTGGTTTATGGGGTTTTAGATTCTTTTTCACAGTTAATTTTTAGCCTGTGATTTGCAACTTTGCATGTTTTGAGTCTAGAAATCTTCATGTTCTAAACAAACTCTCTCTTTATGCTTGTTCTTCTCCTCCTCCAGTGGACGTGAGCACGGCAGCACTGCCCATGCAGGTGCCCCCCGCCACCACAGCCATCCTCCCCATGGACCTGCGCGTAGTAGACCACCCTCACCACCACCAGCAGCCCCCCTTCGGCCTGGTTCCCCAACCTCACCCTACGCCGCCCGCGTCCTCCGAGCCGGGCCGCGGGCCAGTCATCAGTAAGTGCGGATGATCTCTGGTTGGCATGATTAAAAGTCACATCCTGGCTATTTAATATTAAACACGCCCCACTCGCCTCAGACGCTCTGACTGATAAAGTCTTGAAAATCTCTGACAGACCACCAGGAGCAGCATCTGCAGCAGGAGCTGGTCGCTCTCAAACACAAGCAGCAGCTCCAGAGACAGCTACTGATCGCTGAGTTCCAGAGGCAGCACGAACAGCTGTCGCGACAACATGAAGTCCAGCTGCAGGAACATATCAAGGTGAGACCTCTCATCTCCTCCTCTCTGCTCTACAAGTGTGTGTGTGTGTGTGGATGAGGAGTGAGGAGTCTTTCCTTGGATACAGCTATAGAGTAGGACTGGACTCAGTAGAAATGCTCTTCATGATTGACAAGAGGAAGCATGTTTACACCTAAAGCGATGTGAATATGGTGCTGTGCAGTGTTGTGCGTGTTCACACTTCAAAAATCTAACTCTAAGTTCAGTTCACAGAGATAGAGCACTGGAGTCTACATAATGACATCACACTAAATGATGGGGTGTCTGGGTAGTTCAGTTGGTAGAGCCTGCGCCCCATGTATGGAGGCTGTGAGTCCTCTGCAGCGGCCGTGGCTTCAAATCCATTTTCCCCACTCTCTCCCCATTTCCTGTTATATCTTCAGCTGTCCTGTCAATCAAAGGCTAAATGAGACACAGTATGCATGTTCTTGTATTTGATTTATTTGTAAATGTAAAATTATTTTTAACTCAATTCATAAAATCAGTATCTATAGATTAGTAGACTCGTCTTTTGCAAAGACAGATCTAGACTTTTGCCTTGAATGCAGGTGATGTGTGACATTCAAACCACAAACAAACCTTAAGTAACATTATTAGCTACAGCGGTAATGTGATTATTTTGAGGTGTGTTTTATTTGAGACAGTGGGCTTATATGACTTATTTTTACAATGTTTCGGCTGCCCCCAACTGCACTAACAATTGCCCCACCAAGGGGGCAATGGTAGCACTCCTGCTACTTGCATGAAATTTTATATTACAATCTTGTCCTTATAATATATGTCCTCACAAATATGTAAATTGTATTATTAAGTAGTGCACATACAGTATATATTTGAAAAAGGATTTTTGCAAAAGGAAAAAGTTACAATTTCTCCCAGTCTCCCCTATCTTAAAATACTGAGTTAGTATCTAAAAATAGTAAAAATCTGTAAATGACATGGAAAAAAAAACACCTTAATATCTTAAAATAATGACTTAGTATGTAAGGCGTTTTGAGAAAGTTTATCATTATTTTGAGATATATTGTCAAAGTTTTGAAAGACTAAATTATTATTTTGAGATTTCAAGACATTATTTTGACAAAGTTTCTCATTATAATGACTTGGAGGATCTTTTTTTCCATCACATTGGCAAAAATGTACTTCCAGCGTTTGGAGATGAGTGTATAACGTGGATCTGTCTGTGTGTTTCTCACTGTTAACAGACTCCAGCCTGCAGCATACTGATACAACACAAAACTATAGAGGAACATCAGGCTTCATGAAAGTTTTTACATCACGTCGACACTTCTGTCCACATTCACACACTCTGTCTCTCTGCTGCCATCACGCTTTTTAAAAAATCAGCTGACGATGTGAGCGCTGGTCTCCCTCTCTCTCAGGAGTGAGCGACGCTCATGTTCACGTTGATTTATTGCAATTCGATTCTTTCAGTTCACTGTTCACCAAAAAACGTGAGCCCGTTCAATGAACATGCACAACACTGTATACAGTTGTCTCAAGTAAGGAGTGTTTGCTGAATCTGATGTAGCTTCTTGTATAAGCCCACCGCATGAACAAAATAAGATACAGTTAAAGGAATAGTGTGCAATATTTTCCTACAACACTTGTGACCCATTAGAAGTGTGTGGTGGTGACTGTATCTGCAGAGACTGCCTGTGTTTTCTTTATTTTCTCAATATTTCACTGTGCTTGGGATGTTTTCGGTATTTGACATCCTAGGAATGAGATTCAACAATCAACTATATTTCTGGTGCATTTACAAACAGCTCAGACAAATTCCTACTGATTCTACATGTAAGATACCAATGGGGCTCATGCGTGAATCGTTCATACACGCATATTTAATCTTAAGTTGTTTGTACGAACATCCCGTTTGTTCGTGGGCAAGATCAAAATTTAAAATTGCTTCAGACAACAGTAAGCCAGTATGTACAAAAGCCAACTCACGTTTTGCAATGTGAAATGTTAAGAATGATGAAGAAAAAGCAGGAAAATGTTGAAAATGAAAATGACAACTATTTATGTAATAATTTTGAATGACCTGCTGTATGCGCTGCAGCCCGACTGCCAAACTTCTCAAAATCACTCCAACAGTACTCCAATTCTGCTCCTCCATGTGTGTTAAAAAGTTACATTTTTCTTTACATCACCTGTCAAATATTGGCAGCTTGTTGCTTTGTGGTCTGCACATGGCACTTAACTTTGATGCCCTTACATGGATTTATTGGAGCGTTTCGATTTGCTAATTGCAAACTTCCTGGCATGTGCATCCAATTTAAGATCAAACCTGATTCATCAACACGGTCAGGTGGGTGAGAACAGTCTCGGCTGTCTGCGCACGTTTCATGAATCCTATGTAGGATTTTCGTATTTCCCTCATACTGCTTTGTTTAAGAGCAAACATGAGAGAAAAATAGGAAAACATTCCTGCATGAGGCTCAGTGTCTCCTCAGTTTCAATAATGTTTTACCCATCCTGTATAGTGTTGTTTACCTGTCTTCTGTCTCATTTTACTCTTTCTCTCCCTTCAGTATTCTTGTCTCTTGTCTGTCCACCAGCACCAACAGGATTTACTGGCACTCAAACACCAACAGGAGCTGCTGGAGCACCAGAGGAAGATGGAGCAGCAGCGTCATGAGCAGGAGATGGAGAAGCAGCAGCGGGAATTTAAACTCCAGCAGCTCAAAAACAAGGACAGGGGACAGGAGAGTAAGTATCACCTGCTCGGGAGCGTGATTGTTTCAAGATAATGACAAAATCCTAAGATGATGTGCAGCCGTTGAAACAAAAAACCCTCCAGAGTTAAAGCAGAACATTAATCATTCATCCTTCATTTTACAAGGCGTCTGAAAATCATACTGTGATGTGATGAAAATGTAGCGAGAAGCCAAAAGAGCTTTGGTGTACCCAGAGCACATTTTATTGAATAAATGTAAAGTGAGATGCGGTGAGATCAGTGAGGATCATTCCTGTGGTTCAGCGGTGTCGAGCCCTAAATGAAGCTGTCATGTTTGACTTTGCATATATTCACTCTCCGTCTCCCGAACTCCGCCAACATCTGCTGTAACTGTGCAGCAGCGCTGTGTCGTTGTATCTCAGCGGGTGTCAGAGAGTCTTGGCCCTTCCAGGCCCTCTGTCACAGCACCTGTCCTTGTGGCCCAGCAGTCAGAACAGCCCGACCTCACACCTTTACTGCAGGGAATATCAGAATGAGACGGCCAAGACAAGACAAGACCAGAGGAGCAAGACATTCAAGTGGCACACATAGCCCTCGTTTTTACCATTTGTTCTTGTTTTCTTGTGTCATTTTGTCAAGGAAACAAAATGACTGCAGACCAGGCAGTTGGTCATAATCTAATAATCTTTCTTGTTTTTGCTATCACTGCATCTTTTATGATGACATTGTATTGTCAGATGATCAGACAGGTTGGCAGTTAATCCAGATGATCCAAACCACTATGCGTTATTATTTCGAGGTAAAATCAACAGAGTGCCAGAAATTTTGGTAAAAATAATCCGTCGTTGCACAGGGAAACTGTGTATGTGTAACAATGACGGCTCTTGAAGAGGTTAGCGTAGACACTGTGATAGCAACAGTTAAGAGCAAAGAACAAACGAGAAAGATGTTTTCGCTCTTCTCCCGACTGGCTTTGGCAAGAGTTTGATCTGATTGGTTGAAGTTAGCCTGTGTTAGATGTGATAGACAGATGGATCATCCAGTCACCTGCCAAGTGTTTTTTGAAAGTGCCTGCCCTTTTCCAAACAGTTTCTGCGGATGATTAAATCTAAAATCAATCAAAATGAGTGAAATTGAATCAATTCCTTTCCACCCTTGCCTACTTATAGCATCCTGCGAATGTCCAAAGAAAAAAAGACATCACTTCAAAGATGACACGTCTTTTTTAAGAAAAAAATAAAAATGTAAATAACAGTTGCCAGGGCATAAAACCAAAGACTTCTCCATCTTTACAACTCAAGACTTGATAGTTTAACGATGGCATAGTCATCATAAAGCTAAAGCTTAAAAAAGAAAAGAAAAGAAAAGAAAAAAGTCAAACAGAATCATGAGTTTGAAGAATTGTGACACTCCCAGTCAATAGTCATGCTACAAAGTGCTCTCACTTGGACTGACAAATAAATCTCCCCCTGATATGAATACTCAAATGAGCACTGACACAACTGCATATTTTACAGGCTGGAGGAAACGTTTGTGGCTGCTCTTTCAGCTGTATCAGTCCTTAAATTGTTTTATGCTGCATACACAGGAGGCAAGTAAGACTCGAGTCACGATGAAAAACACTTTGAATTGTCTTATTGAAAATAGCTATATGCATATACTTGCCTCACTGAGTATGTTATTTTGTGTTTGTATCCACCTAAAGGAACAGTTCACCCCAAAATCAAAAATATCTACATAGTTTTGGTGTGAGTTGCAGAGTTTTGGAGATAGCAGCCGCTTTTCATGTGTTCATTCGTTATCTGTAACAGCTTATCCTTGCACTGTTGGAGGGGGGCTGCAGCCTATCTCAGCTAACACAGGGCAAGAGGCAGTGTACACCCAGTGCACGCCAGTAGGGATGTGCGTGGTTAGTCTACCACACGATTAAACTGTGATCCTGTTTGGTCTGAAAAGTTTAAACATTTTGTGAGTTGTTGTCATGTTTTATAGGATAATGTGCAGCGTTTGTGTTGCACGGCATGATGTGGCACACATTCAAGCAGCATTTAAAATACAATTTGGTTATTGTAGAAGATGATTAATATCTACAAATGACAACTTAATACGTGCCATATTTTCCATATTTTTTTTGCTTAACATTATCAACTCATAAATTGTGCTCAATTTCACTGCTCTCTCAGTGTTTTCCTCAATGTTAGACGAGTCTAAATTAAATATAATCAACAGGAAAATTAGTCACCAGGAACATCCCAAGTTGTCAGTTAGAAATCAGGAAGCCAAGGAAGATGCCATTAATGTTTACATCCTACGTGCAATGTCATAATGAGTAGATGGTTACAGTTGGTGTGTGTGATTCTTTCCTACATGACACTGCTCACAACAAAGTGTGTGGATTATCTTGAGTAGCTGGGTCGTGATTTCTGGAGAGAGACATTGCTGTTAGGGCTGTTTTATTGTATTGTTTTGGCCCTTTGAGCACCTCAAGTCAACTACATGATCTAGTTCCGTTATATTGGAGAGAAGGCAGACATCCCTGCGGCTGATATCTTCAAAACTCTGCACCTCACACCAAAATTATCTAGATGGATGAATCGCCCTACAGGTAAGATTTTGGTGTGAGGTGTCCCTTTAAATACAGAATCTGAATGGCTCTAAAAATGAGCTTCCTCTCTCCGTGCTTGTGTCTGTACATACACATATACAGGGACCACACATACTGCAGCATAAATGTTGTAAATGGCCTGATTATATTTTGGAAACGGCTGCATACATGTGTATGTTAATGAGGAGGAAATGCCTCGCTTAACCCGCTGTTAAAATCAGTACTTGCAGTTACATCCAATAATGGAGACGAGTATGATGACTGAGATATTTTCTGATTAATTCATGTAGTAAAGTTAATCAGTCGATCGGGATTGATTATAGTTCATATGGCTGTAAAATGTTCTCATGTGGCTTGTTTTTGGCAGGCTGCGATGTCATTTTTCAGCACCAAATTCTCCTGAATGTCGTTAATGGTGGACTCACATTTGGAGCCGTGATTTTGTGCCAGTAAAGTCCTTTTTCCTCCATCATTCTCTGCTGGGCAAAGTGAGCCTACAGCTTGACGTCTATGGAAAGAGCATTGGGTTGTAAACAGAGGGAGCTTTGTTAAGTACTGCAATAAATTGCATAGAAGGCAGTCTCATAAAAGCCAATTTGCTTCAGTGGCTAAGCGGATATATTGGGATGTCAGCACTTCCAGATGCACCATGATTTAGAGAGCGTATATTAGCTCTTGTCACTTTCACACACTGTATTTACCACTTTCTCTCACAGGCTCGACACGTAACCTGTTATCACACACACTGTCACATTCTTAGAAAAACACACCTCTGCTGTTTTTCCTGTATTCTCAAAACACCTCTTTTTTCTGTGCCCTTTATTGCTCTCCTCACTCTGTTCCTCTTTTTTTTTTTCTCTCGGTCTCTCTTTCCCCTCCCGCTCATCCACGTCTCCCTCCCTGGACAGTTTGTTTGTAGCCTCAGAATGAGCGTGGTAATTGAGCAGAGACCGGGAGCTGAGAGAAACCCACGATGTGAGGCGAGTTACGCGGCACCGCTGTCGTCTCTGCGGAGTTTCACTTAAAACTCTGATGCAAGATCGTGCGCTCTGTATTCAGGCAGAAACCCATTATCTGTCGAAGCACGGATGGATGTTGTTATAATCTTCATGTTAGTGTGTACAGATTGTACAGTTCAGTAAGAGGCACTGAAGCACCAACATCTCCAGAAATTAAACGTTTTTAAGTATTTGAAATAGTTGATCGAAAGAAAATAACTTACAAACTGTTCTTTTTTAAGCAAAAATGTAATTTGCTGGTAAAATTGATGAAAAATTTTAAATGACCAGGTTTTTCCATCAATGGATTTTTATATTCTATATATTCCAAGATGACAATGACAGAATTCAGACCTTAACCACCACTGAGAATCTTTGGGATGTGCTGGAGAAGACTTTACGCAGCGGTCCGACTCTCTTATTATCAATACAACATCTCTGGACAGAAATAAATGTTGTAACGTTACATAAGCTTATCAAAACAATGCCATGGCGAATGTGTGCTGTAATCAAAGCTAAAGGCGGTCCAACCATCACAAAGGAGTGTGTGACTTTTTTTTTGGCCAGGCAGTGTTCGTATCATGTGGTGGATGCATGATGAATTATGGGTACTTAAGATGGTGACTGAGTCTGAGGAGGAGTCTGGAGCTTGAAACATCACGTAAACAGAGACTTTAAACGGGAACCTTTTTGTGTGCAGGTCTCTCCTTCTCTGTAGAAACATTTGCTGGTTTCAGTTTCTTAAGTATAAAGATTTTTTTTTTATTATTATTATTTTTTATAAAGATTTTTTCTTTGTCATTCCTGGCAGTAAATGAAAAGTCTTTGGTTTTTGGACTTGTGTTTGGACAAAAAAAGCAGTTTGAAGATATAACTTTGGGCTTTTTGAAATAGTGATGAGCATTTAGACTAAACGGTTAATTGATTAAGTATGAAAATAGTCAGTGGATTAATTGATTACAAAAAGAATCATTTTCTGCAGCCCTTGAAAAAGTATACAAACCTTTGGTTACTGAACTAACCGTGCCTCTCTGTATCTCCCTGTCTCCATCAGGTGCAGTGGCCAGCACCGAGGTTAAGATGCGACTTCAGGAGTTTGTCCTGAACAAGAAGAAAGCCCTGGCTCAGCGAAACCTAAACCACTGTCTGCCCAGCGACCCACGCTTTTGGTATGGGTGAGTGTCACAGCCCACCACTACAGAAGCACTCATGACATGGGATGTGACTGGTTGTGCACCAGTGAAGAATTTCAAATCTAAATTCATACGTACGGTAACACAGAATAATGAAAGTCTTATTCTGCGATCCTCCCAGTAACATCAGACATCAAATAAAAGTATGAGACATGAATAACAAAGGTACAAGGAAAAAATATGGAGAAAAATATACAGATGTGCCAGAAAGAGAGTATGCAGTATATATATATATATATATATATATATATATATATATATATATATATATATATATATA
>JAJHUR010076321.1:23430-35952 GCA_027495735.1 Lutjanus campechanus | reverse complement strand
ATATATATATATATATATATATATATATATATATATATATATATATATATATATATGCCATGTAAACATGAGGAGTCAGTGCAAAGTCTGCAGAGGTAGGTTGTCAGTAGCAGTTTGCATCCATGTGTATGTGGTGTGTGTGAGTGTGTATGTGTACAAGCAGGGTGGGGTGAATCATTGCACCTCTCAAGATCAGAGGGCAGTCTGCAGTGTTGTGGTGAGGGGCAGTGGGTGAGTGTTATTCATCAAAAACAGTGCATTCCAGGTTAAGCCAAAATTCTACTTCGTTTTGTACGTCATTTTAGAGCTGCAACAATTAATTGATTACTGAATTAATCACCAACTATTTGTCTAATTGATTAATTGTTTTTTTCAAGTAATTTTTGAAGAAAAAAATGTCCAAATTCTTTGATGTGAGCTTCTTTAATGTGAACATTTTCTGGTTTCTCTGACAGGGAATTGAATTTATTTTGGTTTTGAGCAAAACAATTTGAGGATGTCATTTTGGGCTCTAAGAAACACTTCACTACTTTCTGACGTTTTATAGACCAAACAACTCATTATTTGCAGCCCTGCATCCTTTGTAAAATAGATTGAATTAGAAATAGACAAGCACAATAAGAAGGCTGGTTATCATTTGGATTTTTTCCAATATGGCGCTGAAACAGTTCTTTAAAAATGGTATGGGCGCCTAAATGGTGCCCAAACCTATTTAAAAAACAGAAGAGAATCATAAAATGATAGTTTAAATTATTAAAAGAATGTCTTTTTCATTGCTAAGGCAAGTTTGTACAGTTTAAAGTGTACTTAAATGTATAAATATAAAGAAATACAAAACACATAATAATTAAAAACCTAACTGAACTGCACTTATTTAACACAAAATAAGAGTTACAGCACTAATAACAGCGAGATAAATTCTTAGTTGGTGTTCTTGGTAAGTCCAGCTTTAAACTTGGGGAATTCTTTTGCAGAAATATGATCACATTGTGTAACCTGAGGAAAGGCTGCTGTCACCATCATCAGTGGGCTCCCCATCATGGATATAAACAGGCGAGTCATTATGACGCGTCGCTTCTAGTAATATATATCTCAAGGGCCAGGGACACCCACACCGCCGGCCGATGTGCTTAGCATGGGGTCACACAAGCAGTCGAGCACGATGCAGCCTTTTGCTTACAAGTGTGTCCCTGTGCATCACCAAATGCTTCCCCCCTTTAGACAGAAATGTTTTGAACATTTGTTTGACGTGCTTCCCAGTGTTTAAATCCTTTTGAGTAATATACAGTCACACTAGATCATTTAGCTTGGCATTTTAACCATGTTTAAGGCAGCTGCTGGCTAGCAGAAAGCTGCCTGCTGCCAGAGCCATGAAGAGAGAGTGTTGCCATGATGTTAACCAGGCACGTTTAGTGATGTGTCTGTAATGTCTGCACCGTAGCATAGCTCCTTTTAAGGAATAGGGCAGCAAATAAGTGTGTGTGTGCAACGGAGAGCGAGCAGCAGACGAGGGACGACGATGCTCATAGTGGAGCAGAAACACTAAGTTGTCAGTGTGGCAGTAAATGTACAGTTCAGGTCACAGTGTGTCAATTAATCTGTTAATCTGTTGTTTCCCAACTGCTGAAACAGAGACAGGGTTAGCCCCGAAGTAACTTAAGCAGGAAAGGCTCATGTTCAGCTAATCCTGGCGTTTGGCTCTTGTGCAATCATTTCAGAAGCTTTTGTAATCCAGCCTTGAAGTGCTATGTCTTCTTGGAGACATGCTAAAATAAATCCATGATAAATCCAACACTGAATGTCTAGTTATTTATCCATTTTTCCATGTTGAAAACAGTTGTTGTTGTTGTTGGCTGTCAATAGGCAATCCCAAGATAACTGCCTGAAAATATAAATGTTCATCCTTCATACAGCTAGCGTCATTGTCAAATTTAAAAAGTCTGTAAAGGTTAAAACTTTGTAAAGGTTAGATAAAAGGTTTCAATAAAATACGTACTTATATGTCTCAACAAAATCTGCAAAGAGAAGCTGCAAGGGCGAGAACGTGCCCTTATTTTCTCTTTCACACTAACCTTTAAGTGCTCTTTAAATGTTACTTTAAGATCGAGTATTCTTTGGTTGAAAAGAAAAAAAAAACACAAAAGGTTAAAATGAAGAAAAATTCCACATAGATTAAACTGTATATTTCTGAGCTATCAAATGTCAGGCTGCACTGCTTTTTCTGTATTTTCATAAGCCTTTTTGCCTTTTCTCATTTAAGCTAAAAATGGCCACACTGGGAAAATATCAAACATAAAAGCCACAATGATGAGCGACATAAAAGTCCCTCATCATTGTGGCTCTGCAAACATGGCAAGCCTTGTGGCGTGTCCACCCCTGTTGTGTGGGCGTCCCCGTGTGCGAGAAGTCACCAACATCAACATTAGCGTCTCTGAGCGTCCTCGCCAGTTTCCTCTGAGCCAAACTACAGAGGAAAATGTTGAAGGAACCAGGCTTTTTTTTCTGTCTGTGTTTGTAGTTGGTGATTGACAGCCCGTTCGCTCTGAGGTGTGTTTGTGTGCGCGCGTGTTTGAAGTGGGCATAGAGAAAAGACAATGGCACCTCTCCTGCGCTTTAAATATTTGAAGAGGCTTTAAGCAGTCGAACGCGTCTGCCAAGGCAGGGGATGATAAAGCATTCTAAAGAGTGTGCCATCAGTGAGGAAACCGCTTTTCTATCGCTCTCACCAGCATCATCATTCCTCCTGTTTCTTCAGTCTCCTACCTGTTTGCACTTTCCTCACCTCTTCCATACGTTTATTCCCTCTTTCAGCCTCTCATCCTGTATCTGTCTTTGCTGGCTTAAGGTGAAAAAGAAAAGCAGAGAGCGGTTCATTCTTTGTCCCTCTCTCTATTCCGCCCACATTGTTGTCCACACTCTGCTGCGTCTTTTAACGTGTTGACCTTGGGGAGGGAGATGGAGGCTGTCTTTGTCCCTAGACCTTTTTCTGTATGTCTATAGAAAGTCAGGTAAGGTAAAGTAGGTATACAGCGAGCCTGCCTGATGTATTTCACATTATACTGACCAGGTCTTGGGAGTAACAGATTATATGTAACAGGATTATGTGATCTGGATGCAAAAAAAAGGTAACAGTATTTCATTACAATTACAGATAAAAAAGCCAGTTAGATTACAGATACATTTAGTAAAAATGGGTAATATTAGTAGGATTACAGTTTTTTTTCACAACTCTTGATTCTGATGTATTTTCTATATTTTTTTCTTTTTTGTAGAAAAACCCAGCACAGCTCTTTGGACCAGAGCTCTCCTCCCCAAACAGCGCTGTCAGCGTACAACCACCCGATGCTGGGCACGTACGACTCGAAAGACGACTTCCCTCTCCGTAAAACAGGTAGAGAATGGTGCCGCGGTTTTGCTGATCGTTACTTTCTGACACCCATATTCCTCCACCACTTAAAACCAGCCACCCATTGCATGTCTGGAAGGGAGCCGTAATCTTCCTTTTCTCTGCATTAGCAATTGAAATGGCTTTTTTGGGTTTCAAAGTCAGGCACATGAACCAGGAGTCAGCCACTGGAGGATTAAAAGGAGCCCCTAAAATATTATCAAAAAAAAAGAAGAGAAGATATCAAAGGTTATTTTATGAGGTCTTTTGAACCATTCTAATGTAAATTAGGTTGGATGGATGGCGAGTGGAGCCACTCTAAATTAGAATTAGTAAAAGAAAAAAATGTTTTAAGAAAGTTAAAATAATAGTGTCTCCTCACGTTTTCTTCTTGTTACTCCCTCCTCCACCCCGACACAACCTCTGTTTTGTGCAATGCAATAGCATTACTCAATCTATGTTATTACTATGCAGTGGGCAGTTGTTACAGTCACTTATGCCTGTTTTCAAATTCAATATAAAATTGGGACAGTGTCAGCATACCTCTTCAGTGAACATGCTTCTTTCTTCCCGTGGTGTTAATGATTTCCTCACCTCAGCTCGGCTCTGACTCTGAGGAAACAGAAAGTGATCCAGTGTTGTGTCGAAGTGTGTTCACCCTGTCAGATGGTGTTTCCTGTAGCGGTGCCCTCTGCAGTTTAGGGGGAGGGTTATGGTTAGGTGGCACGGAGTAAGGTAAACAAGGTAAACAATTCAAACAGATACATGAGTTGGAAACCAATTGGAATAAAAAATAAAATGAATTAAGACCGGCATCAAACCATACAAAACAAGACACGAGAATTAAAACGGTTTCAAAGAAAAAAAATAGAATAAATAAGATGAAATGTAATAAGATAAAATAATAATTAATAATAAATTCCTTCAGTTTCAATAAGGTCCTTGCACTGTGTTTGGTGCTCAGGCCCTAAAAAATAAATAAAATAAAATGAAATGAAAATTCCTTCATTTTCAGTGGGGTCCTCAATAATACCTCTTGGAAGAACCAGGGCTGAAAAGATGGACTTTAACCTCTACAAAACATGTAGAAATGACAACTCAACGGTTTCACTGGGAGTTTGTGTGTTGGACTGTTTCTTTGCTGGGATCAGGAAGAGACTACAGGCGGTTACCAGCCAAGAAATAAATCCTAAAACTGTTTTTTCCTGCTTTCAAGGTTTTACAGAGAATGAAAGCAGAAACATTCAAGGATTACTCACTTCTATTCAGCGTTTGGCCTCATCATCAGGTGTTTTTGATTAAGAAAGTTTTTTTTTTTTTAAGTCAGTTAATTCACACAGATACTGACTAACACAGGCTGCTTCATAGACGTCACAGAACACCCTGTTCAACAAAACAACCCTCCAAGACTCTGAGAAGTGTCCTAGGAAGCACGTAAAAACCACAGTTCCTGCCTTTTGGATGCATCAGACTGTTATTTCTCTGTCCTTCTGTCCATGTCAAGTACGGCCAAGCCGTGATTGTTCACTTAGCCTCAGCAGCTGCTTTGGCAGTATCGCTGCCTGCTTTCACAGCTGGAGGCCGAGCTCTGTGTACTCTGCACTCCTGCCCACCTGCCGTGAGCTGGAGGCCAGAATGATTTATCCTGGCACTCAACCTGAGACGGCAACTTTCAGCTTTCAGGGACATTCAAATGTAATTCAGGAATTTCTCGGGTTTACCAGTGGTGCTGAAAAATATTCACGACTTACAGTTTCACATTTCATACTGGCAAAAAATACAGCGGGCACTTAGCTTCTGGGGCTCAAAGCAGCAAAAAAATATATATTTGAAAACTAAAAAAAGCAGTGTCTACTTCCAAAAATCATGTACCAGTTACTCAAGATAATCCACAGACCTTATTGTGAGCAGTTTCATGTACTTTGTGTCTAGTAGAAAGAAAGTAGTTCCGGTAGATTCTAATGCAGAAAGAAAGTAGTTCCTACATGAAACTGCTCTACAGTAAAACAATCCAGGTAGGGATGTAATGATACCAAAAACTCAGTGCGATAATATCACAATAAAAATCTATGATACAATATTTATTATACTTTAAAAATGACAAAAAGAAGAAAAATGACAACTTGAAAAAAATAAAACAATAAATCTGATGTGTACAGAATTTTTTGTTTCTATAAAATTTGTCCTTGAATTATGTGTGTATAATTGCAAAACAAAGACAATGCAGCTGTCAGTAGCAGAACTTATAAAAAAAAGAAAATAAAAATGATAAAATTAAATAATTAACTATGCAGTGTCACGGCAATACTGTCACAGTCTGGTGTGGTGTTGAGACATCTTTTATTGTGATATATTGTTACATCCCTAATAAATAGCACTACAGGTAGAAGGAACAATATGTATTTTTGATTTGATCAAGTCCAACAATCGCTGTAGATTCAAGAGTAGTGGATTGAATGTCAGCAAAACTCAAAGCAAAGATGGATAAATAACTGGGGAAATCTATGTAGTTTTGATTTTTGGGGTGATACATACATACTTTTATGGTTTAGAGTGCAGAACTTTTACTTGTAGTGGAGTTAGGGCTGGGTGATGTGGACAACATCAAATATCACAATATTTATGGCCTTAATATTGACTATAAGCGCTTTCACAAAGTACTAACACAATGAGATTTTTGTCAAATAATCATCTGTAATGTGGGTAAAATGACGAAGTGGGTACAGGGAAATAATAAAAAAGCCAGAACAGTCTGGAAGTTCAGAAAATGACATCATCATACTGTAATGCAGCCCGTAAAACCAGGAAAAGACTAAACTTATATAAAGCAATATCTGGTCTCGCTGTGCATGTGTGAAGAGAGCGACATATTTTCAGTAGAAATGGAGTTTGGGATTTTGAGGCAGTGATCTTTGTCTTTGTGTCAGTGGTGAGGAGAAGCCTAGAGGGAATACTGACGTGTGCGCACTTGAGGAACTGTTGTGTCAACAGTGAGGGAGACGCGGATCGGATCAGACGGGCGGACAGAGAGACGAACTGTGCTCAGGAGGAAGTGAGTGACAGTGGTCACCACAGTTGTGCGCCGCTCTGACGACCGAAGCTGTCGCACATGACGTTTTTGCCCGTGGTGACCCATCCTGGTGATGCATGCGTGTAAATTGAAAATGTACGTTAAGCAGCGAGGCCAGGCAGACAGTGTATTACGAACAGGGCTTCATTGTCCCAGTCTGAGAGGCTCTGTGATAATGGCTCCGAGAACACAGAGGGCCACTTTGAATGCTGTGGCAGGAAGTCTGTTAGGCCCTCATGACAGACTCAGACTTGTCGTGCTGACCCCCTTTCCCCCCTCACTCTTTCACACACACATTCCCATGCCGCATTGTGCACTGAACATTTAAATCCTGCAGGATGCCCATATAAAGTATGGCACTTCCATGTTCTTGGTTTAATCCTGTATATAGTTGTACATTTTCAGTCCAGTGGATGAGGTTTGGGGCGTCTGTGTCTCTCTTGAGAACAACACTACATATCGCAGGGGTTCTTAAAGTTTTGATGACGGAGTGGCAGTTCAGGGAGCCAACATATGATTGAGGGCCACACAGGAACACCCTTGAACTCATTGAAGGAGTTGCCGTTGGTCTCATAATTGCGTTTAACAATAAAAATTCTTTGAGCACCAAATTTACCTCATCAGGAAGATCGCTTTATCTGTCGCCTGATGTCTGACCAAGCAAGAGTTTATCCATTTTTCCCAGAGGTGGCAGAAGTACAGTACACACATTCTTTACTCAAGTAGAAGTACAGAAACAGAAACAGAAACTCACATTTTCTAAACAAGTCTGTTTAGTAAATGTGAGGAGTAGAAAGTAAAGATATTTGTGTTAAAATGTAGGGACTGAAAGTGAAAAGTTATCAGAAAAATAAATACTCAAGGAAAGTACAGATACCTGAAAAATCTACTTTAGTACAGTTACTTCCCATCTCGTATTTTTCCTGAAACGTCCCCCAGCATTAACAGAACATAATTCCTGCAACACGTATGAGCTCCTACCAGTTGCCATGCAATCAGTAGCTTTTAAAAGTTGGCTTTCTCAATCGGACACACATTTATTAGGGGGGCCCAATTTGACTTAGTAGCCAAGTAGCATACATAAGTATTAAAACATGTCATGTCACCCTTCCCTTCCAAGGATGTAGGGGTACAGACAATGGCTGCAAAACTCCCATAAAAGGTGAAAGACTGTATCTAGAGCCAGTGTTTGGTTTGTCCGTTCCAGGCTACTGTAGAAACATGGCGGTGCAACATGGCAAACTCCGAGGGAGAGAACCCGCTCCCTCTGTAGATATAAACAGCTCAGTCTAATGTAACAAAAACACAATGTTTCTTATTTTCAGTTGATTATACATTAATGAAAACATACCTATCAATATTATATGCTATTTCTGCCATATTCAGCCGATAAACCCCCTAAATCTTACACACTAGACCTTTATACATAGGCTATTGAAAGTGAAAGCATTGAAGGGGAAGGATTAAAATAGTCATTTTTGATTGGTCAGCACCATTCAAACGTTCAAAATGAAATTTGCATTAACTGCATAAATACATAAATTGAACATATTGGCACATTACTATGGCTGTCTCCCTTCCATCCTATTTTTAAATCCACCAACACAGATTAGACCTACTTCCACTTATGTCACTCATGACTTCCTTGTAATTCTCGTCAATCTTCTTCACTTGAATCCTCAGCGGTCGGTGGACTTGTTGGCAGACTAACTCACTTCCAGGTATTTAACGAAACCAAACTGTTTGGTAAAAGCCTGGTATTTTGTACATCTAATCTCAGCCCCATTGGCTCTGAACGTCTCACTGCTTTACTGTTTACTGGACGCCAGTGATTGTAACAGTCACCGTGAGTGTCTGTCCACCTATTTGTCTGTCTACTTACAGTATATCCTTCAAACCTATGTAACCTAATGTATCATCAACATAAGATATTTCTGGGAAGCTGCATTGATGAGTTTCTGCAAACTGCTCTATTGATTTCCATATATCTCCCTCCCTCTCTGCTCTTCCTCGGAGGAGCAGCGTGGCTTCCCCCAGCGTGACTCCTCGGGACTCCCATCTGTCAAAACAGATGAGCAGCTGATCAATATGTTTCATATCAGAGAACCAGCTTCCTCCTCCACTCCCTATTGAAATATTAAGTACCACTTATAGAGACGTTTAATCTGGTATTGATATGTCATCAGATGGGTAGGTACATGGACTTTACTGGGGTTTGTAGAGTTTTAATGGCGATCTTGAGGTGTGACAGTGGACCAGAGAGACCTTGGAGGTTATTTTTTGTCTCAGCGGCGCTGAGTAAAAGGCGATTGGAGAAACATTAAAGCCATGGTGCAGCAGTTTGTTTGAGAGATTTCAGGCCATGTCATCAGGAAATTTTGAGAATATGATACTTACTATATAAAGTGAATACACAGTACTACAGTTACTTGGATTCAGGGATCTTGTGTGTTGTTTCACTTTCTTGCCGTAACTCTGCTAGGACGTTAATGTCTGCAGCTGTCTTTCAGAGGCTGTGGCAGGCTCAGTTTTAAAGCTAGATTGATGATGCTCATCTCAAGGTATCTGAATGGAAACGGGTTCTATAGGCACCCAAGAGTCTCCCCTTTATTCTAATCTATTGCACTTTTTTGCATGCAGTATAAATGTGTTACTTTCACCTATTCTGTTTGAATCGTTATGCATACTGGGGTCCCTTAAACTGTATTTAAACTGCATAAATCAGGTCTGACTGGAAAGCTGAGACTCTTATAGTTTCTATGAGCCCACTTGGATTTATGTGTGATGATGTTAGTCTCCGCAGTAGCCATTTCACTGTAGTGAGATCATTTTTTAAAACTCAACCTCGCTGTATAAAATGACCTCTAAGATAATCGCAGCCTTGTGAAACTCCGCAGCCACAAAGTAGACACCTGGAGCATTCAGAGGACGTTCAGTGTGGCAAGTACACTGACAATACAGGAGTTTCTGACAGTTCTCGCCATCCAATTGCCAAAAAATGTCAGTTCTTACTCCAAATGTCAAAAAGTATTTTATACCAAATCTCAGCACAATTTTTTCTGTTGTGTTCCTGAAGGTCTTGGTGTCTTAATGTGGTATTCTGGAGGGACTTTTAGGACAAGTTTTATCAATTCTAAAGTGGTCAAAATGGTTACATCTGTCTAATAAATGGTACCAACGCCAAAACTGCTGCAACAACTTATGAGACATAACAGATCGTGGGAATGGCCATCATGTATGTCAATCATAATGTTCTAAGCCCTTACGCACTCCGACTTGCAGGCCAAATCCAGCCCCTGGGTGGCCCTCCAAACATTTTCTAATTCATAATGAAAATACATTTATTCACACTGTTTTTCTCAGGAAGGAGCGACAGATATGCCAGTTTTGTACGATGAAAGACAACTGTTAGCTGCAGAGGATGATTCTGATCGCATAAATATGTATTTTATACTGTAAGAGCTTAAATATGCAAAACATTTACAACAATGCAGCCTGATTTATTTGTCAGTCCTTGCAACTGTTAAATGAATCATCAACTATTTTGATAATTGATTGTCTTTAGTCACCTTTTAACAAAAAAATGTCTAAACTGTCTTGATTTCAGCTTCTTAATTCTTCTTAAATGTTTGAAAGTTTTTTTTAATCGTCTATGTCAGGAAAATTGAAAATCTTTCTGTTGTGCATAAAAAAATACATTTGAGGACATTATCTTGGGCTTTAGGAAAGACATATTAACTTTGTCATCATCATTTTCTGACATTTTATGGACAAAACAACCTGACAGATTAATCGATTATGAAAATAATTATTAGTTGCAGCCTTATATTTAATAAGTAAATAAATGTGAGCAAATGTCAGTAAATGTGAAACTAAAGAATTTCAAAGAAAGATGAACATGTTTATTCATTTTATTAGATAAATAACGTAAATGTTCTTGTTTACTTAGTAACTGGCCCGTGCATCCTGTCATTTTACAGAAGTTGCCCTCGGGCAAAGTAAAATGAGTATCCCTAAAACTCTACAGGAGTCAGAATGTTCCAGAAAGTCTGAAAGATGCGGTTTTATTTTCTTTGGTAGGACGATGGAGCACGCTGCAACAAGGCAGCACCTCCATCTTTACCAGTGGTTGCATCTGGTGTGCACGTTTCCATAGAAAAAAAAAAAATGAACAAAGGCTCAACAACGCATGAGAGAGGAGGTTATGCCAGGGGAAAGAGAGAAGTGAGGATTTAGAGGGAGGGAGGGAGAGGAGGGGATGGCTGGAGGTGAAGCAGGGAGAAAGGGCTACAGTAAAAAATGCCAGCATCAGCAGTAAATCCAGTCTGGGCCCTCTGCAGCGAGTGTGTTCGCACGTGTGCACACTGGTGTGCTTTTGCCCAGTCGGCATTAACACCCTTCAAAGTCACTGTGTCCTGAGGTGAACACCCCCGTGGCGACCAGTGCCCAGCAAACACACACACACACACACACACATACACACCCCTCCTTCACCCTCCTTCTCTTTCTCCTTTACTGTCCTCCTAACCTTCCATGTATCCTTGCATCTAGATGCTCTCTACCGCCACTCCTCCTTTTTATCTGTCCATTTCTTAATGAGGACGCATGGACACAACCTTGACCACCCCCTGCCTCCATACCACCATCTTTGTGTCCCCTTGTCTCTCCTCTTATGGTCACCCACCAGACAGTCTACAGTTTCTGCCACTTGTCAGGAAATGTTTGTTTATGATTGCACGTGCACAGCAAGAGATAACCGACCCTTCGCTAAGCCCCTCCTGCAAACACCAACTGTCCAATCATAACTCAGCAACCGCAACTAAGGTGCTGCAGGCCTGCCGAGCTTTGTATTGAGGCGGTGTGCAGGAGGCTCTGAGACCAGCGATACTCAGTGTTTCATGAGTCTGGGCGGTGGCGTCTTTCTTTTGTAGTCTTTCAAAAGCGTTAAACACAAGAGCACACATGTTGGGAATGGATGAAACTTTGTCTTTATCTATGCTGTGAACATTAGCATGTCCGGCTAACTAACTCATGGCTTATTCCCAGGTGTTACATTGTGATCTGTTATGTGGGGAGTTTGAGGACCCAACAGAATAAAACATTCTCACACTGAGATTTTTTACCCTCATGGGTGAATCTTGTTTATCATTGTGGGCTGGGGTAGCTGTGTCTTCTACTGCCTGTACGCCTGTGGAGGCAGGAGGTCTATCTTTGATCAAAACCATCGTTATGATTTGCTTTGTTTCAAATGTCAGAAGTGTATTTATGACACAGAATATACTTGGTCAAATTAAAAATGCTGCTTTTCATACCAAAATACTTTGTTTTGTAGAAGATAGAGTAATATTTCTATAATAATTATGTTTAAGATGAACTTTCTAACTTTTCTTACAGCATGTAAAATGACTATTTGTTGTCATTTTCTTAATCATTTTTGAAAATAAATGAAGACTTAATTAATTTTAAAAAAAGGAAAATTTGTAAGACACACTATGTTAAAATATTACTGTAGGTTTCTGGCAGGCTTCATATAGTGTTCTTTATTTTATTTTTTTTAAAGTTATTTTTTGGCCATTTTGTGCCTTTATTGGATAGTGCAGCTGAAGAGTAGACAGGAAATGGGGCAGAGAGAGAGGGGATGACACGCAGCAAAGGGCCGAAGGCGGGGATCGAACCAGCGGCCGCTGCAGAGGACTGACAGCCTCAGTACATGGGGTGGATGCTCTACCAACTGAGCTAAACCTCCACCCCAGTTTTCTGTATTTTTATGCATACAACAGTACTTTAGGTGGCACTTCTGGCGTCTCCTTCAGGAATTGTTCTTGAGATTTATTTCTTTTAATTGTTCTCCCCAACAGTGAAATTAAATATCTGCTCTTGTGTAATGATAGCAAAAATTTACAGTATAATAGTACTGCAATAAAAAGTCCACAATACAATATTTATCACAATATTATGAAAACAAAGAAGAATTGAAAAATATGTCTTAAATAATAAATAATGAATCTGATGATGCATTTTGCAAAATTGTTGTACCTCTGCTTTCCTTCTTGAATAACATAAAAGT
>JAJHUR010076316.1:0-17573 GCA_027495735.1 Lutjanus campechanus | reverse complement strand
TTAGTCTTTGTCAGTTTCTGTCAAATTTGTCGACACAACATGTGGAGGCATTGGTGCATCTGTTTATTGAGAGTGGGATGTCTATGGAACTGTGAGTCAACTGCCTTCACAAAATGTTGTGTTTATATTGTAATACCTGTTCTGAACTTATTAAAGCTCGGCCCTGACAAATACCCCTCATATTATAATAAAACTCAACTAAAACTAAACAAATCATTGTGTTTTATGTGATCATTGCAGGCCTTTAAAATTTTAATCTGCAAAGTAACTAGTAACTACAGGTACTTAACAAATATGGTAGAGTCAAAAGTATAAAATGTATAATATTTCCCCTCTGAAATACATGTGTGTGTGTGTGTGTGTGAGACATCTTGACACAATGACACAAAGTCATTTACAAAATACATTTATTTTGCAAAAACCGGGAGCTGTTATTTAATCGTTCTTCTTTCATGAAACAAACATTGAATTTCATTCAACGGTGAACCACAAAATGTCTGAGATATTCTGTTGTGCCTCTGCAAATAACAACAAACAAACAGTAATCAACAGTAAAATCTGGGTTATTGATGAGGACATATTAAGGCAGATTGTGTGCTGTGGTGTTTGGAGAATAATGACAAAGTGAGAATATTTAAAAGGTGCTCTACAAACTACGAGTCAAATGAAACATGTGGTGTAGGTGTGAAGTGAAACAGGTAAAAACATCCACTGAAACCCTCCCCGTGTTTTAGGTTCCACACAACGCTGACCCTGTAAATTAAACAATAAATATCATGATGCTCTTTGTGCCGTTTGGAGTCCCCAGATTAACTGAACTGAAGGGAAGCCAAATGGCGCCTGCTACATGGCAAAAGTGTTAAATCATTTTAACAACATGCAGCTCAAAAATAAACCTGATCCTTCATTAACAGACGGAATAATGGCTCGAAAGTGGGAGATATGATCATCACAAAATAATCATGCTGTGATAATTAGAAGTGAAATTTTACGATTGTGACTTAAAGAGTAGGAGAAAAGACAACGATGCAACATTTTACATTGATTATTAATTTATTACTATTTTAAACAGAAGCCCTGAGAGGCTAGTGAGGGAAAAAATCTGGTGATCCATTATTAACAGTCTGATTTAATTGTGTTTATGAATTAAGAACAAGTGAAAAGAAAAAGTTTTTCCAGGGTCATTTTTCTAATTTAGTTTTTCATCAGTGGCAGGTGATTTTTTGTCAGGGTCATTAAAAACATAATTTCTTTTAGTCCTATTTAGAACATGGGGCAGTGGTGCACTTCAGCCTCTAGTGGCCAAAATGAATATTACAACAACAAACACCTGCCAAAACTTATTTTTCACAGATGATTTTTATTTTATTTTATTTTATTTTATTTTATTTTATTTTATTTTATTTTATTTTATTTTATTTTATTTTTTACAAACCTTAGAAAGACCATCCTGGCACAACCAGGACCAACGATCACCAGATTATTATATTTTTTTTCTCACTTGCCTCTCAGGGTTTCCATGATGTTATTATTGTTATGATTAATGTTTGTATTTTCTTGACTGTTGAACATTGCACCTTTTTCCTTCCCTTGTGTACTTCATCTCATCTGATCACAATATTGGAACATTTCTTATTCCATCATAAATAAATACTTGATAGTTGTCAATAATTTGTCAACAGATCACAGAAAAAAATAGTTCCTGATTGTAGCAATAATGAATCCATGAGGAGGGTAGTTTAAACAGGATTCAAGGGGCAATTCAACCAACTTTATGCGTGAAGATCAGTTTGCTGGTCGTGAAAGCTCTGGAGGAGTCTGAGAAAATAGCCCTGATGATGTCGTAGTGATGTCACCAGGGTTATGTCTGATTGGTTTTGAGACTTCAAATATATAATTATTTTTTCTTAGAGCGCTCCTTTAAAATGTATTTTAGCCGTCGTCTCCTGTAGGTTTCAAACATGATTGCTCAGGAATGATGATCAATGATCACATGTTCCTCCTCTCCAGATCCTCAACTCTTATCAGTAACTGAAACAATGACAAAGTGCTGAATCACTGAATAAAAGCTCCAGGCAGAGATTAAAAGAAGAGCTTCTGTTTGCTATTAACCGATGTGATTATGTTGAATTCCTCTCAGTGTTTCAACCTGCAGCCTTCAGTTCTCTGACAGTTTGATCAGACCGGAACTTCATCAGAAAACTAAACACTGTTTTAATTCTTTAAAATAAAATCACACTGTGTCTTTTATCCTTCATGTACGGTAAGCTTCAGCAGTTGTTTGCGACAGTCTGATCAGAAAACAGTGTGAGACAGCTTGTTACTGACAAGCTGGAACTTGGAAAACTTGATTTGCATCCAAAACTGAGCGAGCCGTTTGATGAAACAACTAGTCAGTTTAATTAATCGGGTGATTGACAGGACATTTACCAGCAATTTCATGCAATGATTGATTAATCACTTACAATTTTAAAAAAAGTATTTTCTTGTTTTTCATAATATTATAAATTAAATATCTTTTGGTTTGATAAATTGTGGCATTTGTTGTTCTTCACATTTTGTGGACTTCATATCTGACACATTCATTTTATAAAAAATGACCTCTAAAGTGAAAGTAATTGTTGCAGTTGTGGCAGTAAAACTCCAAATGATGGGAAGAAAAAATACTAGATTTCTGGACCAAATTAAACCAAGCTGATGTCTGCCAACATTTCATCCTTTGATTTGTTGAAAATCTTTGGAATCTGAACGTTTCTGTTTTTTGTTTTTTTTCTTGTTTTTTTTTTCTGACAACATCACATCAACGTTTAAAGAGGCACAAGTAGAGCAATTCAGTGTAAAATGTGCTGCAAACAGTAGTCAAACTGCTACAAAAAAAAGTGCTACAAGCCCCAGACACACAGGCAGTAGTGACAGTAGTAGAGTTACAGTATCATGTGACAGTGATCAGAACAAAGCAGGTCCCCTTCAGGTGTCAGTGTCCCTCTGATTTTGGTGTTCTTGTATTGTTGTAAGTTGACTGTACATGTGCCACAGCTGAGCAGGACCTGTGAAACTGTCTGAAGGCTTTGATAAGATGACACAATGACATTTTATTTGAACAATGATAGTGTTTTGTCTTTGGGAGATAACACACCTGCTCACTTTGTCCTGTCATTAGAGATAAGGAGCTCCTGGAGGGACGTCTGAATGTTTGAGGTACCTGAAAGCACCGTCAGAGTTGTTAAAGGGCAATTCCAGTGTGATTGGGACTTTTTGTTGACTTTTTTTTTTATTTATTCAGACTTGTGTCTAACCAGGATCATGGTTAGACAGTTAATTAAACCCCTGTGGCTCCTTCAGCTGAGGAGATCTGATGCTGTTGGTGAATGCAGGGCTAAAGCTGACACTGAGGCAGCCTGTTGTCACTCCCAACATGTCAAATACAGCAGCTTGATCAGTGCCACTCTGCTTCAAACTATGACGCTGTAGGGACCCCTCTGGTGTCATTTCTGGAGGTTCATATCTACAGTTATATTCTGATGTGTCATCAAAGGTGAACAGGTACATATAAAGAGCGACAAAGTCCACATATGGAGGATGTGGAGTGGATAGTCGGATTAAGCAAACACAGGACTTTGATCTAGGAGATCGGGTTCAGTCAATGGTGACTTCTTTTTAAGAGATCATGCAACTTATGTAACTTATGCATGTAACATAACGGTTTGGGTTAAATAAGTGTGCAACGTTTTGCAAGTTATGCATGTAGATTATGGGCAGAGAAAGTTAGGTACACAGTTTAGGTAAGTTACACACATTACGTACGTAACTTTCTTTGTTACATAGAACATGTACATAAGTTACATTAACATTACGTAACTTATGCATGTAAAATTACGGTTTGGGTTCAAATAAGTACACAGTGCCATGTTACATACGTGACTTATGGGCAGAGAAAGTTACATTCATAGTTTATGTAATGTTATGTAAATTATATATGGAGCTTTCCTGTGAAATAAGTTACATACAACTTACGCAACAGTTGCATGTAATATAATAGTTTGGGTTCAAATAAGTACGCGAGTAAGTTATGCATGTAAATTATGGACCAAGAAAGTTTCATATGTAATTTATGTATCACAATATTAATTATTTAAGTAACTTTTTTCTTACAGAGGTTATGTACATAACTTAAGTAAAACATTACGTAACTTACTCATGTAACGTTACAGTGCAATGTTACGTTACACATGTAACTTATCAGCAGAAGAAGTTACGTACATAATTTATGTAACTTTAAGTAAATTACTCAAGTAACATTTTTTGTTACACAGGTTATGTACACAACTTACGTAAAACATTATGTAACTTACACTTGTAACATGGTTTGGGTTAAAAGCATGCAATGTTACATTATATATGCAACTTACTGACGGAGAAAGTTACACATGTAATTTACGTAATGTAAATTATATACATAACTTTCTTGTTACATAAGTTATATATACATAACTTACATTTATGTACGTAAACATTACGTATGTAAACTTAATTTTATGTACGTACCTTATAGACCAAGAAAGTTCCATACATAATTTTTGTAACATTTATGTAATGTACATTTCTCATGACATAAGTTGCATACATAACTTACATAATGTTCCCTAAATTACATACGCAACTTACAGAAGGAGAAAGTTACATACATAATTTACACAGCGTGACATAAGTCATGTATGTAACTTAAATTACGTTGAGTATGTGAACTTGCTAACCGACGTAGTTCAACTCAAACTGTAATCTTTTCCTAAACCTACCCAAGTAATTTTTGTGCCTTTATTTTGAACGTTGACTTGGATGTTGTATATTTATTATTGCTAACTTCTTCACAGCGCCCTCCAAGGGCAAAACTAGTGGGGTACCTGCAGCATCACAGTTTGAAGCGTAGGGCCACTGACCAAGCTGCTGTTTTTGACGAGTTAGGAGTGAGAACACGTTGACTGAGGAGGTTCTTTTTAATACTTCTGGAAATGTGGAAACTATTGGAAAATGAACATAGCTCAAAGCTTTACAGCTCTAAATCGCTGCTCTTGTCTTCACTGAGAGCTGTAAAAAATACAGGAAATCACCCGTAACACTGGAATTGTCCTTTGCAGTACATGACGATGAACCTCCAACCTGAAAACACCTGATGGTCCTTAAAATCAGAGCAGAGGATAATCAGAGATGTTGGCAGCAGTGAGTTTAGTCCACACAGCGCTGGTTGCTGATGTTGAGGTGAGCAGAGGTGTAACGTACAGTCAGTTGTGAACAGAATGAGGCACATTAAAGGCTTTTCTTCTTCTTCATGTGTGAAGTCTGCATAGTTTCAGTGTGAACGGGGCCTGTTTCAGGCCACTCCTCCTTCATGTAAAACTCCTTCAGTTCAGAGCATCACCCGAGCTCCGTTTGAGTTTTTAGGGAGCCAGTTGTCTCTTCTTTATTTCCCGTCTTTCACTGCCACTCGTAAAAGCGGCCTGCCTGTGACATCACAGTGATGTCACAGTGGTGGACCTGATTGCATGGGCGGGACCTGGAATCACAGAGGGTGGAAGCAGCGGTGGGAACGGAGAAGAGCAGGGGACGGGGCTTGATGACGAGAACGGACTTGCTCTCGACCAACCGTGAGCCTCCGCCAGCTCCTGCGGCAGGCTCTCGGCCAATCGCGTCAGCTGATCCTCTCCCTGCCGTATGAGGTCGTCGAGGTGCCGCTGGCGAATCAGAATGGAGGGCTTGGTGCTGACGAAGCGACGGTAGTCCTGAAGCTGCGGTTCGGTGAGGTAGCTGGACAGGATGCCGTGGACCACGCGCTGCCGCCGGTCCAAGTTCTCCTTCAGCTCTCGAGCGTCTTCAGTTTGACCCAGAAGCAGAGAGCGTTTGTGAAGGAGGCAGTCCTGAAGAGGAGGAGACAAAATATTTATCAGTTTACACAAATTAGATTAAATTAAACACAGGACCAACAACCAGAAGCCCAGAATCAACGCTGACTTCTTTGTACACTTTAAAAATGTTTTTCCATGTGATTACAAATGCTGATTGATGAATATTGCAAAAATTATGAAATAACCGAGATAACAGCAGTGTGTGAAAGTTCATATTTGATCAGTGAGTTCACTAAAAAGCGTCAGCGCTGTGGTTCATTTATCATATCAGTTTGGGAGTGATACACATGAATGAAGATACAGTAAACATTAACACAGACAGACTGTCTCTAGGGATGATGTCATGTTTTTTTTTGCCATTAATATGATTGCAGATAAACTATGAGCCATGCTGGCCACTACATGGCCGATACCAATGTTTTTTTTGTTTTTTTTTTGTTTTGGTAAAGCTGCTGGTGCACACCTGCACCTATGGTCATGAAGGGTGGGTCATGAACAAAAGAACGAGATCACAGATACAAGCGGCCGAAGTGGGTTTTCTCAGGAGGGTGGCTGGCATCTCCCTTAGGGATAGGGTGAGAAGCTCAGTCATCTGTGAGGAACTCAGAGTAGAGCTGCTGCTCCTTTGCGTAAAAAGGAGCCAGCTGATTTGGTTCGGGCATCTTGTAAGGATGCCACCTGGTCGCCTCCCTAGGGAGGTGTTCCAGGCAGGTCCAGCTGGGAGGAGGCCACGGGGCAGACCGAGGACTCGGTGGAGGGATTGTATCTCCACCCTGGCCTGGGAACGTCTCGGGATCAGTCAGAGCTGGCTAATGTAGCCAGGGAAAAGGATGTCTGGGGTCCCCTGCTGGAACTGTTACCTCTGCGACCCGATTTCGGATAAGCAGTTGAAGATGGATGGATGCTAGTGTACAGTAGCAGTATTATACTGTAGGTCAGGTTGTTGGCTTTGTAGTGTATCGGGTTCTCCACAAGGTGGCAGCATGACCTGTGCTATAAATACTGTGTGACTGTACAGTATGAAGCATGCACAGGAGTGTTTAACCATGTGTGTATAGTTTCAGGGCTTTCCACCAAAAATTATTTCATTAGCGAGGTTATTTGAAGTATTACTCTTACGACTAGATAAATGAGACTTGGATTATATTGTACAACTTGTGTGGGAGTTTTAAAAGGGATTTTCTTTGTGGTTTTGCTATTTTAAAAATCGGAGCACCATCAACTTCAACAAATTTGGATAGGGTTTGTTTTTTGTTTTTTTTTATTAATTTAATGTTCAGATGGAGGCAGTGGGATGTGAGGAAAGAAAATCTTCAGGAATTCAATGCAGCACATGATGAGTAATTCAAATAATGCTGCTTATGAAATATTCCTTTAAGTTAGATAATACTTGTACATACTTGTCTCACTATCTTTTCATTCATTTGAGATTATTGCCCTCTGGTACATGAATATCTAGATGAACCAAAAGAGCTCTCATTAATAAAGAAGGACTAATACAAATGACCTAACCAACCCCTCTGTATTTGGTGACTTATTGAGACGTTGTGGTGAATTATTACAGACACAGAAGATTTTCATGGGTTCAAAAATCCAAATGACCTGCAGTTAGTAAAGTCGCAGGAGATCTTAAAGCCGGATAACATGAATTCTGTGCAGACAAGATACAGATGGATGGGCAAGTAAAGAGGCATACAGACTGTCAGACAGGTAGATCCCGTCCTGTCTCACCTTCTCCTCTGCTCTGTCCTCCTGCGACAGCTCCTCTCTGTCCAGAGCCAGCAGAGATCTGTCGATCCTCGACATGCGGCTGCACAGAGACAGCAGCAGGTTCACGATCCTCTCCAGGTCTCCTGCAAACACAAACAACGCAAGTCAACATCTCAGTTTCTTGACACACCGCAGGTACGTCAACAAAGTCCACTGGGAGCCGTAGTCCTTTGTAGTTCTTTCACAGCGACAGTCAGATGACATACCGATGAACATGCTGTACTTGTCCCTCTCGTTGGTTTTCAGGTGTTCCTGCACCAGTGCTTCGATGCTCGCCCCCAGAGCCTGGTGACACTGCTGCTCCTCACACAGCGCCTCCTTCTCCTGCCGCAGGGTGGCCACGCTGCACCTCAGAGCCTCACACAGCTCCACCTGGTACACACAACGAGAAACACAAGAATACTCAGACAAAAGTTTCACGTTACTGTTGTGAAGTTTAATTAAAACTACTGCATCAGAACACGGAGGGTCAGTGGCAGCAGACAAGTCATAGCTCTCTAAAACTTCCTTCTATCCTCATCTCTTCTTTTCACTTGGTTGGTTTGGTTTGGTTGGTTTTGTGTGTCTGCTTGTGTCATGTGTGGAGTGGGGTGAACTGAGATTTTTTTATGTGTATATTAAAAAAACATTAAGTCTCAAAGGAATAAGGAGAAGAAGAAGATGATGAAGAAGAAGAAGGGGAAGAAGAAAAAAGATCATGAAGAAAATGAGGAAGAACAGGAGGAAGAGGAAGTAAAAGAAGAACAAAAAGAAAAGAGTAAGTACAAGAAGAGGGGGGGGGGGGGAAAGAAGAGGAAGAAAAATATGAAAAGGAAGAAGAAGAAGATGATGAAAAACAGGAAAAGGTAGAAGAAAGACAAAGAAGAGAGAGAATAAGACGAGGATGAGGAAAAGGAAAAAGAACAAGAAGAAGAGGATGAAAAAGAAGATTGAGAAAAAGACAAGAGAGGAAAAAGAAGAGGATGAGAAGAAGAGGATGAAAAAGAGGAAAAAAGAATGAGAGGAAAAAGTAAAAGAAGAGGAAAAAGTAGACAAAGAAGAAGAAGAAAGGTAGAAGAAGAGAAAGAAAAATATGAAAAGGAAGAAGAGGAAAAGGATGATGAAAAGGAATAAGAACAAGAAGAAGAAGAGGAAGAGGAAGAAGAGGAGGAGGATGAAAAGGAAGCAGAGGAAGAAGAAGAAGAAGAATCAGTGTTTTACCTTCTTGGTGTTGATGTCTTTCTCATCCTCATCCAGATTGGTCTCCTTCCTTTGATCCGTCGCTGAGCTCTGATCAGGATCACAGACACCATCTTGGATCCTAGGAAGGAAACAACATAAGTTATAATCATAAATTCCATTCTTTTCTCTTTTTTTGAGTCATTTCCTCACAATCTGCCATTCCTCAGTTTGATCCATTTGATAGTTAGATTGCTGTTGTTGATGTAAAGAAACATGAAAGAAAGAGACAGCAAACAACAGAAAAGACATCAAAACAAATTAATAGAAAAAGAAATCAAGAAACTAAGCAAAAATGGGGGAAAAAAACCTGCGAAATTTAATAAAGGGAGCACTATAGAGATAAGGTATGTAGTTTAGACCTGTGCCTATTCCTGTGCCATTTTTATTTTATTTTTGTTTACTGTTTTTAATTTTTTAGTTTTTAATATTCAGTCAACATAAAAAGCAGATTCTATCACAATAAGTTCAAAATAAAAGCTTACATTAATGCTGTATTTTACAAGTCAAGTCCATTCTGTTATACCAACTCTGGTCACTAGGTGTCAGTGTTGTTCAGCTGTTTAGACTACAGAAAGCCATCTGTTAAATCTGTCCTCAAACTGAGACATGAGCCTTTTAGTCTCATAGACACTGATACCTTTATTGTACTGCTCAGATCAGTCTGTGATCTATCTGTGTTGTGGAGTTTCATGAAACAGTCACTTTGGTTGGACACACTCTCCACACTCACACTGTTGAGAAACATTGATCAGGTTTGTCTGGTCTCTCCTGTCCTGGCTGACAACACTTGCTAGCCTGGTTCCAGAAATCCAGCCAAACTCACGTGACACACTGAGCAGACGGCTCAGTAACAAAAGACAAAACTTTTCCAACGCTAGAAGTTGAAGAAAAACTACATCAAACTTGCACATGAATGCAACATTACAAAGAGTATAACTCCAGGATATGTTTCACTAAGGTCAAAGGTCAATGAAATGATGCATCTATATTAATGGCTGTTTGTGTTCTTTCAGCGAGGACACATTTCTTCCCTGAACACGATGTTCACCAACAAACCAAAACACATTCGAAATGTCACTGACTTTAAAGGCCACAACATGCAGAGACAGCGGAGGTTTGTGATGTTTCTTATCTGTGTCAGCAGCAGATAGGAGAAGGACGCTGTCAGCAAACATAACAAGAATGACAAACGATGGTTTACGGGAAGTCCTTTTCCCCAACGCTCATCTCATCCTTCAGTTACATGACTTCACTTTCTGCAATTTTGGTCTTACAGCTAAATAAACACACTCAAGATCAAGGTCTTCATCCTTGTGTTATATCCAGCTTTAAACTACATCATCAATCTGATGTTCAGTGCATTCCACTTTTGGCTAAGCACAAAGAGTATTTTATTGAGAAGGCACATTTTAAAGTGATTCTCCACCCTATGAGATTAAGCCATTTTGTATGTACTCACCACTATGCCGATGTGATGATAAGTATATATCCTAATGGCATGTGCGGCCATTAGGATATATACGAAGTCTCGCGAGATCGACACCATGTTTACATCTTACCGGCTACAAGCTACAGCTGACATTTCAGCTAAAAACATGGTGTAAATGGCATTTTTTGCGGTTAATTTTTAATGTCGCGGCTTGCAGACACTTGGATTACACCACACAAGCAGGATGGAGACATTTTGTGTTTGTTTTGTGTGCTATTTTTAACGTTTTATCCGTGGTCTCCATTCACTGCCATTGTACTGGATGAGGCTGCTACCCTGTTTCTCCTAAAACTCCAGGATTGTTTTGTGAACTGAAGATCTGCACTTATCATCACATCAGCATAATGGTGAGTACATATTGAGTTAGTTATCATGGAAAGTGTAGTATCCTTTTAAATATCACTGAAAATGTGAATATTCAAAGGCAAAACTCTTGATGTCATAATTACCTGTCATCCAATCGGCTACTGCCCCTGCGCTGCCATGGTGATTTTCCGACCAATCTGTTGTTTGGAAAGATCTCCTCCATAAGCTCTACTGTGGATTTACCCCTCCACGTGTCCAAGAAGGGCGCAAGAGAGCTGTCCTGCAACACCTGTGTACCACAACAAAGGAAGAATCAAACTATGTACAACAACAAAGGAGGAGTCAGAGCTGGGTATGGGGTAAGTTGGAAGCTGTTATGATGACAAAGATAGTCAGAACTAGGTACTCTGACAATGGTTGACTAATCTACCTTAGTGCAATTAAACATAAAACTTCCTACAACATAAAAGGCAGAGTCAGAACTCAGTACGACAAAGAGAGAGTTGGAATTTGCTGCTACAAAGATAGAGTTGGACCTTGGTACGATAAAGGTAGAATCTGAACTAGGAACTAGGTAGGACAGTGAGGGAGTCAGAATTAGGTGCAACATAAAATGTAAAATATACAAACTTTGCATCAGAACTAAGTCCAACATTGTTTAATGCGAACTTTGAGCCACGACTTGAGTGCATCAAGTGCGACCTTGACAGGTGGTCCCATCTCCCCATCACTTTGGCAGAATCAATGCCGTAGAAATGAATATCCTTCCACAATTTTTAGTTCTATTTCAACACTGATACCAAAATCCCTCTACACATACATTGACAAAATAATTTCTACTGTCATCTGGAACAAGAGAAGAGCTGGGAGACGGGGGAATGAGATTAACTCTAAATGTCCCCAGGCATAGATCGTACCTGTGAAAGGTGCAGACTCGTACACGTTTCTTTAGACATTCTGGGTGTCTATTAATCAGCACAATTTCTGGAGTTCAGTCTTTAAAACAGTAAGATATTTTCAAAATAGTCCTGTGATAGCCATTTTTGGCATACCTGGAGAGAACAATAATAATCTCTGTGGAACTAATCTCAAAATGACTAAATTTGTCAGTTTGTTAGCACGGAGATTGATCCTCCTCCACTGGAAGACTCCTCATCCATTGATCTGGACTCAGTGGCTGAGGGAAGTGATGCAGCATCTCAAACTTGAGAAATTGAGATTCACAATACGTGGCTCCTCTGACAAGTTTGAGAGGACTTGGAGACCATTTATGGATTGTGTTAGGGCTAAAATTTAACCCCTCCACCATCCCGAATTAGTCCAAATTAGTCCCTTGCATTTATTATCTTGTATGTACCTTTGTCCATGTAGCCACTCACAATGAGATAAGACTTTGGTTTTAACTTTTAAAAATATAGAACTGTGTAACTGTAAGTAGGTGCAATGCCAACAGTAGGTATGATGGCAAAGGTAGAGGGAGTATTCCCTGCACTCAGTCACAACTAGACACATGGAATCAGATTTAGGTAAGATGACAAAGATACAGACAAAACAGGATGAAGGCAAAGATCTGAACTAGTTGTGAGAACAAAGGCAGTCAGAACTCGGTACTATGACAAAGTTTAAGTCAAAATAAAGTCTGAACTAGACATTATGACAAAGATAAGAGTTGGAAGTAGGTACAGTAATAAAGGCAAAGTCTGAATTAGGTATCGCAACATTTATTACAGGTAACTGCTGACTCCAGGACAGGTACTCACCAGCTGCCTGGCCAGTGCCTCCACTCGCAGCTCCTCAGATGTCTTTTCCCTCTTGGGCAGTGGCTGGTACTCAAGACCTAGGCTGTCGTCGGATGTGGTGATGGTGGAGGGCGGTGGTGGATGGTGGATGGATGATTTCCTGGTAGGAATGATGGAGTTGTTTTAGGTCCAGAATGATAATATGGTATTTCAACTGAGCAACATTTTGTACAACCAACCTTTCTGCCGTTTGGGGTCCGACTTCCTGCTCCAACTCCACGGGGGGAGGAGGAGGAGGGAAGTCCTCCACGATGCTTGTCTCTTTGATTGGCGGAGGAGGTGATGGAGGGGCAGGATTCTGGAGGAAGACCTCGTCAAACTCCTCCAGCGCTTGGCTTGTTTGCGGTGGTTGCTGTTGCTCGAAGGAGCTGAAGAGGCTGGACTCTGAGATTCGCAGTGAGGACAGGTGCTGGTGATTGGACGGATGGGGGGATGGGGGAGGGGATGACGCAGTGCTCCCGCTGTCCCTCCTGTTTGGTGGGGCTGCCTCCTGTAAATGCGGCTGGTGTGTTGGTGAAACTCTTTTGAGGTCATCTGCCGAATGTCCTCCTCTCGTCTCCAAACTGGAGGCTCTTTCTCGATACATGTCCTTTGCTGTGTCTTCTGACATGCTGGCATCACTCAAACTGTGTCTCATCTGTCTGTCCGCCATCGGGGTTTCACTGTCGCCAGCAGTGTCGGTTTGTGGGACGCCTGGGAAGGTGATGGCATCCAAGTTGACCTGCCTCAGCCTCTCGCTGGTATGCCCGTCCTGAGTCCCAGATGGGGAGAAGGGACAGGGCAGGCCAACAGAGGCCGCCAAGGTGGAGGTGCTGTTGGCTCGCTGCCGCTCACTGTTCCTCTGACGCTCCCTACGAGTGACGGGAGTGTGGGTGGAGCCCAGGGCTGTGTCAGAACAGAAGGAAGGGTCAGACGGAGAATTCAAAGGCTCAGGAGTCACAGTGGTGGGAGAAAATATTATCATGTGCCAATGATTGAAGAATCAAGGAACGATTCAATGGGTTCATTAAATCATTTATCTCATTTATTTAACTTTAACTTTCCTCCTTGACCTTCTCCTCCTTCCATTTGCAGCTGCTGATCAATCAAATGAAATAGCCAGATAAGGAAAACGTCTTTGTGTTAAGTGTTAAGTAATCTGCACATGCTTTCTTTCAAGGAGCTGAGAGGAGGCCACAAGTTTAATTTCATTTTGCTCACCTGGCGAAGGTCCTGCAGACTGGACGGTGTTCACGCTGTTCTGGGAGTGTTGTGGAGAGACGAGGCCCCCTGATGCCTGAATATCTGTAGATCTGAGAGACAGACAGACAGATAAATAAACAATTAAAGAAGGAGAGGAGAGAGTTCATTAACACCTTTAAATGTTAATGACGTGATTACCTTTCCTCCATCAGTACAAGCAAATCTTTAGCCCGAGTAAAATAGATGTGACGTTAATATAAAGATGGCAAAGGATGCAAAGTTTGTATATTCACACAAACTGAAAATATTCAACTTGAGTGAAAAATTTGTAATGCAGGACTTTGGCCGAGTGTTGGGAGGGGAGGACCAGGCAGAGCAGAGGGACAGAGTGGACGGACAGAGTTTATTTTTCAAACTTCTGGGATTAAAAAGTGGATCCATTTTCACTCTTGCTTCTCAACCTGTCTGCAGCAGTGAGGTACACAGGAGTTGTGGACTTGTTTACTGGGGGCAGGAGCATTCAGAGTTTATTTTTCAAACTTTTGGGATAAAAAGTGCATCCATCTTCAGTCTTGCTTCTGAACATGTGTGCAGCAACGAGATACAGAAGGGTAATGGGCTTTCTAACTTTTGGGATTAAAAAGTGGATCCATCTTCACTCTTGCTTCTCAACCTGTCTGTAGCAGCGAGATACAGAGGAGCTGCGTACCTGTTTATTGGGGGCGTTCAGGAGGTTGTCATTTAAACTTTGCTTTTTTAAAGTTTTTTTTCTGGCTTTTTGCCTTTATTTTGGCAGGATAGCTGAAGAGCAGACAGCGGGTAGAGAGAGAGAGAGAGAGGGACAGCAGAGGGCCACAGACGGGAGTCAAACCGGCAGCTGCTGCAGATGACTGCCAGCCTCAGTACATGGGATGCGCACTCTACCAACTGAGCTATAGGGGCACTCTGTCATTTAAACTTTTGTCTGCAGTGTGACTAACATTGAAGAATAGCTAAACCATCAGTATATTGTTTGTTATGTCCAACTCTTTCATATTGTGGCTGTAGGGAACACTGCAGCCTCTAGGGGATAGTAGCTGGACTAGCTTAGACTGCCAGGATGGAAGGAAAGCAATCTAAAAACTGATGGATGATTTAACTACAGAAATATGAAGTACGTGTTATTTCTAGTTAACAGGTTAAAAACACTGTGTTCTGGCATTCCACTATGTTCTGCATTAGAGCTGTCATTAACTTGTCCAGTTTCCTCACAGTGATCGTTAAAATGTCTGATCTTATGAGCTGATTCTTAAAGGTCAGGGCTCAGTAACCAGTAGTGATGCATTCATGTTCTTTTCAGACAGATCTGTGTGAAGCTGACGCACACACACACACACACACAGAATTCCTGAAGTGACCTATGACCTTCTCATTTTGAGAGCAAACATATTTAAGAGTTTTAAAGTTAATAAATCCCTGAGGACTGGAGTTGGTATTTTGTTTATTTTTCTGTCTCTGTGCCAGGGAGTTTTCTCTGCTTCCTTAAATTCCTCAGTTCATCCGTCCTTTAACTCCTCTCCTTCACTCCTCGTCCCATTTAACCTCCCCTGAACTCTTTCACTCCTCTTAACTCCTCCTTTTCTTTCCTGTCAGCTGAACCATTGACTCCTTAGTCTCGTTTCTTAGCTTACTCCCTCCTCCTCCTCCTCCTCCTCCTCACCTCTCCATCACCTCTCACCCATCTTTAACTGCCAGGTCTCCTCTTCCCCTCCTCTTCTCCTTTCATACCAAGGAATACTCCCTCCTTCCTCCCCAAGAGCTTTCAGAAAGTCTGTTGTAAAGCTGCCTGGAATTTAATTTCAGACTATTTGTAGAATGAAAATAGAAGTCAGTGAGTAAAAAAAAAAAAAAAAACTAAACTAAACTTTTCACAAAAGCTGTGAAACTGAAAATGAGTTGAAATTGAGCAAAACTGAACACTGTGACATGAGATGAAAGAGAGAAAATCAAGACGATTTTACTTATTTCGTTCTCTTCATTTCTTTCTCCTCCCTCTTTCCTCTGTCCTTCCTCCTCTCATCTCCTCCCTACTTCTTCTGGTAACACTTTCTATGAATGCCGTGTCTATAATGTATTATAAGCACATTCATAAAACATTCAGTTTCTGAAATAGAATAGTGTTATAAAAATCAATGATACGCTATAGCATGACTTTATGAGCTTTAACTAAAGTAAGAGCACTGTGCTAACACTGTCTAAGAATGTCATGTGTATAATGCATTATAAGGCACATTCATAAAACACTATAATGCACTTATAAGACTTAAGAAAACTTTTTAGAAATGTTTTTAATCATACAGGGCAACTTATAACAAGGTATATCAAATATTAAAAGTGGTGGGCATGATGTAAGTTCAGCATTCATAATGCGTTATAAAACCATGCCAAAGTGACAAGACTGTTTGAAAGAAGAGTCTGAGTCCTGTGCTCCAATATATCTATAGAACTGAATGGAATGGAATGGAAATGCAATAATGTCTCATAAACATCAATAACACGCTATAGCATGACTTGGTGAGCTTCAAGTAAAGGGACAGCACTGTGGTAACACTTCCTGTGAAGGTCATGTCTATAATGGTTTATAAGCACATCCATCAAATATTGTAATGTATTTATAAGGCTTTATAATACTCTTTATAAATGTCTATGATGATGCATGACAACTCATAGCAGGCTTATGCATTATTATCAAGCATTATAAGTGGTGGACATAACATACAACAAGTTCAGCATTCATAATGCTTCTGTCCTAGTTCTGGGTCACATAGTACATTATAACTACCATAACTACCATAACCAGTTATAAAGGCACAAAGAGAAGTGCCCTAATATATCATAACAGATTATAAATTCAGAGTTTCTGAAATGGAATAATGTCTTATGAACATCATATAATCATAGAATTGCTAATAACCTTACACATTGCTGTCACTTTACTTAAAGCTTATTAAGTCATGCTGTAGTTCATTATTGATGCTTATAATACATTATTCCATTTCGGAAACAGCTCTCTATGGGTCTATATGACTGGCTGAAGGTATCGTAGTTATAATGTGCTGTGTGACACAGGATAAAATCTATAGTGGTGTTAATGGGGGCATTTATAATGTCTAACGAATGTGCTTATAATGCATTATAGACATGACCTTGTGTGTTATACATTTTCTCTGCTTCTCCTCAGTTTCACATTCTTGCCCTTTTCTTTCCTTCGCCCTTCCCGTTCTCCCTTTCACCTCCTTTATTCCACCTTGTCCACCTGTCCCTCCTCTCTCCTCTTCTCTTCTTCTCTCTTCTCATCCTTCCTTCTTACAGCTCATCTCTACCTTTACCTCGCCCACACTCTTCCCTCTTTTCTCCCCTAAACTCCATACATCTTCAGTTTCTTTTTTCCTCCTTTGCCCCCTTCCTTCCCTCCTTTTCACCTTCTCCATTCTGTCTCTTCTTTCATTCTTCCCTCTTGTTCTTCCCCTTTTAACCTCCACCCTTATTCATCCTCACTCTTCCCATCCTTCACCTCCTCTCCTTGTTTCCGTACCTGTTTTCCTTATCTCCTCTCCTTACACTCATTTTCTCTTTTCTCTCCTCCATATTTTTACCTTTTTCCCCTCCTTCACTTCCCTTCATCCATCCTTTTCTCGCCTATGTTTTTCTCTTCCTTTCCCATCATTCCTTGTCCTCTTTACTTCCTGCTCTCCTCCTCTCCCTCCATCTCTCTCTCAGAGAGAGATGCTCTGTGGTTCCAGCAGCAGGGCACATGAACTCATAAGGCCACAGTTAGTTTTAAAATAGCAAAGAGCCTAAAGCACACACACACACACACACACACACACACACACACACACACACACACACACACACCTGTCTCTT